>PVHP010000586.1:0-42247 GCA_004024765.1 Zapus hudsonius
CAGAGAGACAGACAGACAGAATGGGCACACCAGGGCCTCCTGACTCTGCAAATGAACTCCAGACACATGTGCTACTTTGCACATCTGACTTTACATGGGTGCTGGGGAATTGAACCCGGGCAGTAAGACTTTGCAAGGAAGTGTCTTTAACCACCGAACCATCTCTCCAGCCCCTCTCCTGCATTTTCACCCACAGTGTTAGTAGGTTTCATAATCCTCTGTGGTGGTTTGAATGTGAAATGTCCCCCATAGCCTCAGGTGATTATGACTGAGGCTCTAGCTGGTGGAGCCTTTGGGAGGTGGATCCTTACAGGAGGAGGTGTGTCCCTGGAGGCGGGCCTTGAGGCTTCTTAGTTTAGCTGGCTGGGTGTTCAGAGCAGCTCACTCTTGCTGCTCCCTCCCAGCTGCTGTGACCAGATGTGACGTCCAGCCTCTGCTCTGCCATGCTTTCCTGCCGTGTTCAAACTTCTCCTTGAGACTGTAAACCAAAATAAACCCTTTCCTCCCGTCAGCTGCTTTTGGTTGGGTGCTTTGTCCCAGCACTGAGAAGGTGACTGTTAACACCCTCCTTTTCTTACTTTTTAATTTTTTTCTATCATTCTATGATGATTCAGTGTCTGTCTCTCCTGGGAGAGGGTCTCTTTACATGGGGGTATGCAGCTGCTCACAGATACACTTTGGATGAAGAAATATTCCCCTGTAAAGCCATGGTAGTACCTGCCCATGAGCTGGTCCTCAATGAGATGGTACCAAGACCACTTGATGCCAGCTCTTGGCACAAGGTAGAGTCTTGGAAAGGGGACCTGGGTGCCAGATCTGCTGTGTTAGCCATGGATGCTCAGACGAGAGATCTACAGAACAGAAACAGGGTTTGCCACTGTCATCGGCCATCATCTTCAGCGCCTCAGAGCCTTCGCCCACCCTTGGAGGTGAATGAGGAGTGAGAAAATACAAGAAGGCAGAAGCAGGGGGGACCTGGGGCTCAAATCTCTCTCTCTGGTTTTTTGAGGTAGAGTGTTGCTCTAGCCCAGGCTGAGCTAGAATTCAGGATGCAGCCTCAGGGTGGCCTTGAACTTGCTGCAACCCTCCTACCTCTGCCTCCCGAGTGCTGGGCATGTGTGTGTGCAGGTGCCCTTCCTGGGGGCTAGAGGCGTTGACATTGGATGTCTTCCTCAATAGTTCTGCACTTTCTTTGCTGAGGCAAGGTCTCTCAATGAACCCAGAGCTCGCTGATTGGTTAGTCTTACTAGCCAGCTTGCCCAGGGGTCCTCCATCACCCTCAGGAATTACAGACTCCAGAAGGACCACGATGCCAGCCCAGCATTTATTTGAGTTCTGGGGATTCAAACTCCCACTTGTGTGACACGCCTGATCCCCGAAGCCTCTTGGGCTCTCTCTCAGCTTTCTAAGACCCATGGCCTGGGAGGCGCTGCTTCCCTAATCTGCCAGAATTCAGTTTCAATGAAGTTTTCTTTGTAAATTATTATTATTATTATTTTAATTTTGAGTTTTTTAAAGCAGGGTCTCACTCTAACCCAGTCTGACCTGGACTCACTCTGTAGCCCCAGGCTGGCCTCGAACTTGTGGCAATCCTCCAACCTCAGCCCCCCAAATGCTAGTATTAAAACTGTGTGCCACCATGCCTAACCAAGACACACAGTTTTCTCTGGGGTCTTCTACTTATAGGAGTTCACCCTAATGAGATGTTAACTTCTGTCTTTTTGGCTCCAAAAGCCAATAGAAGGATAGAAAGAGCCTCCAGGGGCACCTAGCTGCCCCTGAGACCCTGAGGGCTGTCCACAGCAGCTGCTCTGGGGTGGTTGGGGGTTTTCACATATGTCCCGAGGGTCTAATACACTGCTTCTGTCACACCACTGAAGTCTCAGCCCCTATCATCCTGTTCTAGAACTTTCTAGGGATACAAGGTAAGAGACCTTTTCAGATGTGTTACACGGAGCTCATCACCTTTGCTCCAAGGAGACTTGTGGAACTTTCCCACTAGCCAAGTAGGTGAGAACAATGGAACAGGTTCAACCCCATCTCCAGCCCCCTGGAGCCTGTGGGCCTAATAGCTATTCTAGAGAAAAGGAGACAGTTTCTGGGCACTAGCAATGTGTGCTCTCCAAATGAAGTGAAGGAAAGTTGAAATTGAGAAAACAATTTCAGGGCTGGGGAGATTGTTCAGTGGCTAAAGGCACTTGCTTGCAAAGCCCCCTGGGTTCCATTCCCCAGTACCCACCCAAAGCCGGACGCACAGAGTAGTGCGAACTGTCACGCATCTGGAGTTTGTTTGCAGTGGCAAGGGGCCCTGGGATGCCCATGTGCACACTTTTTCTCTAAATAAATAAATAAATACAAGAAAGGAAAGAAAAAAAGGAAAGAAAAGGATTTCACTGGGCCTGATGGCACAGGCCTGTTTACAACTATGTGGGAGGTTGAGGCAGGAGGACCGAAAATCAAGACCTGCCTAGGCTACAGAGTAAGATTCAGGCCAACCTGGGCAGCTTAGTGAGACTCCCTCTCAGAATAAAAAGAGAACCAGGCGTGGGGGTGCATGCCTTTAATCCCAGCACTCGGGAGGCAGAGGCAGGAGGATCACCATGAGTTTCAGGCCAGCCTGAGACTCCATAGTGAATTCCAGGTCAACCTGGGCTAGAGTGAGACCCTACCTCGAAAAACCAATATAAATAATAATAATAATAATAATAATAATAATAATAATAATAGTCAGGAGAGATGGTTCAAAGGTCAAGGTGCTTGCCTGCAAAGCCTAACAACCAGGGTTTGATTCCCCAGTACCCATGTAAAGCCAGATGTATAAAGTGGCACATGCATCTGGAATTTGATTGTAGTGTCTGGAGTCCCTGGCATGCCTATTCTCTCTCTCTGTCTTTCTATGCTTTCAGATAAGTAAATAAATAAATAAAATATTTTTAAAAAGAGGGCTAGGGGTTTGACTCAGTGGTAGAGCACTTGCCTAGCATATGTGAGGTCCTGGATACAATCCTCCAGTATTGCAACCAAACCAAACCAAACCAAAATGGTCATTGAAGACTTCAGAGAGGAGATGAGACTTGATGCCAGGCTTCTGAAGGATGCCGAGGCTTTTCTTCTCCATCCTTGCTTCTCTGAGGATTCTTTTTTTTTTAATGGACTATCTAGGCTCTTTTTAATTTTTATTTTTAATTTATTTATTTGCATATGTGGGTAGGTGAGTGCATTCACACATGTGTGTGTGTGTGTGTGTGTGTGTGTGTGTGTGTGTGTGTGTGCCAAGGCCTCTTGCCACTGCAGACACCAGATGCTTGTGCCACTTTTTTGCATCCAGCTTGTGTGGGTGGCTGAGGAATTGAATTCCGGTCCAGCAGACTTTGCAAGCAAGCTCCTTTAACCACTAAGCCATCTTAGTCCCCATTCTGTGAGGGGTTGTTTCCCAAGTCTGATGCGAAATGTTCCACAGAAAGACTTGCAATGAGTTGTTTTCTCTTGTACTTTTCCTTTTTCTTTTTTAAATATTTATTTATTTTTTTACAACCAGATAGAGAGGAGAGAGAATGAAAGATGGGGGAATGGGTGAGCCAGGGCCTCCTGAACTGCAAACGAACTCCAGACATATGCGCCACTTTGTGCATCTGGTTTTACATGGATACTGGAGAATCGAACCTGGGCTGTCAGGCTTTATAAATAAGTGACTTTAACCACTGAGCAACCTCTCCAGCTCCCCCTTTTTTCAAATATTTATTTTCTTACTTATTTGAGAGAGAGAGAGAGAGAGAGAGAGAGAGAGAGAGAGAGAGAATATGGGCGTGTGAGGGATTCCTGCCCCAGGAAACAAACTCCAGAATATTCGCTACTTTGTGTTGGTACTGGGAATCAAATCTGAGCCAGCAGGCTTTGCAAACAAGTGCCTTTAACCACTGAGATATCTCTCCAGAAGACTATTCTTTTTTATTTTCTTTCTTTTTTGCATGTTTATGAGTGCACGGTGTGCATGGTGTATGTGTGGGTGCATGCGTGTATGCGTGTGGGTGTGCATGTAGAAGCTGATGTCGGGTGTCTTCCTCTATCACTATCCAGTTTATTGAGACAGGGTCTCTCCCCTGAACCAGAGTCACTGATTCAGCTAGTCAGCTTGATCCAGGGGTCCCCTGTTTCTGACTCCCCAGCATTTAGATCACAGGTGGGCTCCAGGCTGGCCTTGAACTCCTGATCCTCCTGCCTCTACCTTCTGATGCTGGGATTACGGGAGTGTGTCACCATGCCTGGATGTACCTTTTCCTTAGGTCACAAGGTCTAGGTGTCTGCTAGAATTTATGCCTAACTCTCCTTTTGGAGTTTTCTCCTCTCCAAGTAGGCCTGGTTCCTTGACCTGTCTGAAGAACCTTAGCACACATCCAGAGCATCTTTGACCTTTTCGAACTACCCTGGACTTGGCCTTGGTAATCACTACCTCTTGGCCTCCTGCCCTGGGTTTGGAAGCCTGCTTCTTTCTTTTGGTAAGATACACCAAAGCTTAGATCAGTCTTGATCATGTTCTTTAATGCCTGCCTGATCCAGGAAGCTCCTGGTATCACTTTGTCTTCCCTTAAGTTCTTTGGGTCATCGAAAAGTTCTCTTCCAGAGATGGGAGGTAGCTTCATAGATAAAGTGCTTGAGGGCCTGAGTTCAAATTCCCAGAACCCCTGTAAAATGCCAGGTGTGGTGATGCACTCCTGTGCTCATGCTGGGAAGGTGGAGACAGCTGGATCTCTAAGGCTGGCTGGCTGGCTAGTCTCGTTGAATCAGTGAGTTCTAGGTTCATTGAGAGACCCTGCCTCAAAGAATAAGCTGGAGAGCAACTGAAGAAGATACGTGATGCCCACCTCTAGCTTACATACACACACACACATACACATACACACACACACGCACACACACACTGGTGCACACTTATGAAAACACATATACACACACATCTAAAAATAAGTGCTTCCACACCTTTCTTGGCCATGTGCTATGGAATCACATACACTGGGGAGGAATTGGGTGCATTCTTATGAAGAAAGTTAAATAACAATGTCAACCTGCATCAGCAAGAGTCTGGGGGGTCGTTGTGACCAGGCAACCTTCATGGTGACAGAGACAGTGGTCACTCTGCCAGCTCCAATGTGAGGTTTCTTGGATCCGTCTCCCTGCAGGCTCCCCTGGTCATCTCACTCCTCTTGCTTCCTAAAGCTAGGGAAACAGGGCTTTGGAGTCATTAGATCCGGAATAACTCTGCAAAGGGATGGTAACTTGAAACAGACTAGAGTCTTTCATGTAAGAGCTAAGACTATAAAACCAGAGGAAAGGATGGGAAGATGACTCAGTGGTTAAAGGCACTTGCTTGCAGAGCCTGTCTGCCTGGAGTCAATTTCCCAGCCACCCATGTAAGCTGGACATAAAGGTAGCACAAGCACCTGCTCTTCATTTGCAGTGGCAAGTGGCATGCACGTGCAGCCACACACATGCAGATAAATAATAGAAACTGGAGGAAAACATGGATCAAACACGGGACACAACAGCACAGGAATGAAAGGAGAAATAACTAGAGGAACTTTGTTAAAACTAGAAAGTTTTGGGGATGGAGCTTAGTTGAGGGAGAGCTCTTGTCTGGCATGTGCAAAGTGTGGTTCCCTCACCAACACTCAATAGCAAAACCCAAAAGCTAAAAAGATCCCTAACTCAAATAAGATGTCAGTAAAAAAAATTTAATTTATTTGAAAGAGTGAGAGAGTAAGAAGGGGAACACTGGAGCCTTTTGCCATTGCAAACTCCAGACACATGCACCACTTTGTGAATCTTTACCTGGGTACTGGGGAGTTGAACCCTGGACTGGCAGGCTTTGCAAGCAAGTGTTTAACTGCTAAGCCATCTCCCCAGCCCCAACATTAGGAACTTTTATGCTTCAAAGGACACAAAGAAAGTGAAAATATAGTCCACAGAGTGTGAGTATAAATTTGCAAAAATACATACCTGAGAAGAACTCTAACATGAGACAAAAAAGACAAAGTAAAAATGGACAAAATATTTGATAAGCAATTTCTTGAAAGAATACGTATGAATTGTGATAAGCCTATGAAAATATGCTCAACACCTTAGTCATTTGGGAAATTGAAATCAAACTATCATGAAGGCTAGGGAGATGTGTTTGTGGTTAAAGGCCCTTGCTTGCAAAGCTGCTGCTCCAATATTCATGTCAAGCCAGATACACAAAGTGGCATGTGTGTCTGGAGTTTGTTTACTGTTGCAAGAGGCAAGTTACACACCTATATTCTCCCTCTCTCTCCCCATCCAAGTAATTCAATACATTTTTAAAAGGTTCTTAAAAAAAATAATCAGCTGGGTGTGGTGGCGCACGCCTCTAATCCCAGCATTTGGGAGGCAGAGGTAGGAGGATTGCCATGAGTTCAAGGCCACCCTGAGACTACATAGTGAATTCGAGGTCAGCCCAGACTGGAGCGAGACTCTACCTCGAAAAACCAAAAAAAAAAAAAATAATAATAATCACTTGGGTATTAAGGGATATCACTCGACCCCTGATAGTGTAACTAGCATGAGAAAGATGCATAAAAACAAGTGTTGGAGACAGTATGGAGAAATTGGAACTTTCATGCTGCTGTGGTTTGAATGTGAAATGTCCCTCCACAGGCTCATGTGTTTGAACCCTTGTTCCCTAGGCAGCGGTGCCGTTTGGGAAGGTTGTGGAATCTTTAGAGGTAGAGCCTTTTTGGAGGAAATGAGGAAAGTCACTGGGGGTGGGCTTGGAGGTGATATAGCCTGGCCTACTTCCTATTCCTCTTTGGCTTTGCACGGAGGACAGCTGTCTCCTGCTGCTGCTGCCTCCCCCACCAGATGGAATTTATCCTCTCCAACTGTAACCCTGAGTAAACTCTTTCCCTCCTTAAGTTACTTCCTCACTGGCATCTGGTCACAGCAATGAGTAGAGTACCTAATGTTAGGCTTGGGTACAGGACACCAAGGCCGACAGTCTCCTTGAGCCCAAAATTTTATGTTAACGCCAGCAAAGGCGTAGTGAGGTTCAGAGTGAGAAGGAGGGAAGGAGGCTCCGAACCACCTGGCAGGAGGAGAAATGGTTTTAAGTCTTTCTTGGGGTGAAGTAGGAAGGGGAGTGGAAAGAGAGACTTCTGACATTCTTATAATGAATATAGAAAATTGGTATCAGAAGTGGGGTTGTTGCTGTGATAAACCTTATCATGTGGTTCCTAGGCCTATGGAACTGGTTTGCAGGAGGAATGTGGAAGAGTTTGGAACTTTGGGCTACAGAAGCCTTGAATGCTCTAAGCAGAGCTTCAAGAGCCATTCTGGTGGGAATTTGGAAGACCAGAATGCTAAGAGAAACATGAACAGTGGAGACCGGGTTCATGAGATTTCAAAAGGGAAATTGGCTAGAGCCTGTTCATGTGATATTCTGACAAAGAATCTGGTTGCACTCTGCCCATGACCTGAGAACCTGAGTTAGGTTGGATTTGAATAAGGTTATAATAGACTAATTTGTTTGATAGAGCAGATTTCTAGGTAGACTAGCATTCCAGGTGTGGTGTGGCTACTGTTGATTGCTCTCAAAAAAGATATGAAAAGTGTGAAGTTTGGCACAGAAAAGGATGTGAACAATTTTAGTGGAGACCTCAGTCAGCAAAGTATCTGTAATTGTTAAAGAGATCAAAGAGATGAGCATGGGCAAAGAGAAACCTCCTCTGTGTACAATGTGGCCTGAGGGTAAGATCTTACCCACTGAAAACCCTAGCTTGTAAGAATTCAAATTCTTTTGAACGAAAAAGGCCTGAAGGGAGAATTCTGAAGGAGTTCCCTTCTCTGGAAAGTAACTTCTTCCCCAGGGTCATCACACACAGGCTGTTATAGCTGAGGTCCAAGGGGGCCAAGTGCCATCCTCAGCTGGCATCATAACTTGACAACATCATCCATATGGTACTAGTTTCACAGGTATGAAAAAATGCAAGATTGAAGGGGCCACAGCTTCTTGTTCCATGGTTCAGAGCCACTGAGGCTGGGCCGTGCGAAGCAGGCTTGGGTTTCCTGCAAGGAGGCCCTGAGATGTGCCTTGTGTGATGCTGTGAGGATGAAGACCAAATTAGAATGGAGACCTCAGGATGTTGGAGATGCCAGAACCATGGAACATCTGCCAAGAAAATGTAAAGTCCTGGAGTGGATCCTGCCCAAGAGAGAGGCTACGTGTACTACAGGCAACAGAGCTGGAGGGCAGGGCCAGCCAAGCTTTGTGGAGCCCAGATAATTTCATCACAAGTTCCAGATACTGGACATGGAGCTGTAGAACTTTGTGTTTGCTGTGTTTGGTCTTGTTTTGGTCTAATCTTTTCTTACTAAGCCCTTATTCCTCCCTTTTGGACTGGGAATAGCCTAGAATCCAAGAGACTTTGGGTTTTTGCCTCGTTCTTCTTTTACCAAGGCCTTCAGGTGAAATCTTAAGTTGCTTACATGTGACCTTTCTAATTTCTTAATATGAGCACTTAAAACTATACATTTCCCTCTTAGGACTGCCTTCGTTGTGACCCAAAGGTTTTGGTATGTTGTGTTTTCATTTTCATCAGAGTCTATAAATTTTTTGATTTCCTTCTTGATTTCTTCAATGACCCATTCATCATTCAGTACCGTACTGTTTAATTTCCATGAGTTTGTGTATGTTCTATAGTTTTTCTTGTTGATTTATAATTTAATTCCTTTGTGATCAGATAGAGTACAGGGAATTGAGATTTTGGATTTTTGAACAGTGTTGGGACTTAAAGACCATGGTGGGGAGGGGCTAGGGAGATTGCTCAGTGGTTAAAAGGCACTTGCTTACAAAGCCTGTTGGCTTGGGTTCAATTCCCTAGTACTCAGGTAAAGCTAGATGAACAAAGTGATGCACACATCTGGAGTTTGTCTACAGTGGCAAGAGACCCTATATGCCCATTTTCTCTCCTTCCCTCTCTCAAATAAATAAATAAATAATTTTAAAAAAAGACAATGGAGACTTTTGACGGTAGACTGAATGCAGTTTGCATCATGAGGTGGCTCTGACTCTATGGGGATGGTCAGGATGTTGTGGTTTGAATGTAAAATGCCCCCCAGAGGCTCATGTGTTTGAGCACTTGGGTACTAGCTAGTGGCACTGTGTGGAAAGGTTATACAGCCTTTAGGATGTGGAGCTTGATGGTGGGAGTGGCTCAGTGGACCGGCCTCAAGGTTTTATAGCCAGACACGGCTTTCTGTTCCTCTGCTTCTGGGCTCTGGCTGCAATGTAACCATCCCAGTCTCCTGCTCCTGCTGCATCGCCTTGCCCCCATGTGGAATGTATCCCTTTGAAACTGTAAGCCAGAGTGAACCTTTTCTTCCTTAAGTTACTCCTCGGGAACTTGCTCACAACAAGGAGTAGAGAAACCAATCCAGACACCTTGCCGATGGGATTATTGTAAAGAGATAGTGTGACATTGGGAAACATCTTAGAAGTTCCTCAAAATGGTAGATGTGGAGTGAACCGCTATGGCCCAGAATTCCCATCCTGTGTCTAAAGCTGTATTAGTTACTTTTTTCAGACCCAAATCGAGAAAAACCCATGGTGAGTAAATGGCTCTGATAAGAGTCTCCGGAAATGCAACCGTGTCCTGGGTATTAAAAGGTATCATGGGGTCGGGGAGATGGCTGAGTGGTTAAAGGTGCTCGTTTGCAAAGTCTCCACTTGGATTTCCCAGTACTCAGGCACAACCAGAGGCACAAAGTGGTACATGCATCTGGAGTCCGTCTGCAGTGGCAAGAAGCCCTGAGTGCCTTTTTTTTTCTCTTCTCCCCCTGTCTTCTGTTCCCTGTCTTCTCTGCTTACAAATAAATAAAATAAATATACTTAAAACAAAGAAACGAAAAGGTACCATGGAGGGCTCTAAGCTCTGTTCTTCCCTCACTTCCTGTAGCCACAGTTGATGTTCCCAGCAGTTAACAAGTCCTTATACGTGTGTGTGTGTGTGTGTGTGTGTGTGTGTGTGAGAGAGAGAGAGAGAGAGAGAGAGAGAGAGAGAGAGAGAGAGAGAGAGAGAGAGAGAGAGAGAGAGAGAGAGAGCGCACTGGGGTGAGTGTGCACTCTGAGGTCATCCTAGTGTCCCAAGGTGGAGTCTGTTTTGTTCCTGGCAGGGCCACAGTGGACACTGGGCTGTCCCTGCATTGGCTCCAGCCACACACAGTCCACATTCAGCTCCCTGCCTCTGCCTCAGGTCACCTTCTGCCCCTCACTCCGGATGTCCAGGAGCCAGACTTGGCGGCCAGGGTAGCTGGACAATGGGCCCTTTGGAGGCCAGGCCAGGCCTGTGCCTCAGCTGTGGGCTGTGGCCTCGGCCACCACAGAAGGTTACTTGTGGCTGGGCCGGGTGGCAGCCAGAGACAGGTCCTGCTGAGCTCCGAGGACTCCACCCAGGGCTCGGCCTGGGAACGGGGTGTGTGTAAGTGGAGCAGAGAGGAGAGCTATGTCGGGAGAGCAGGTCTATTTTGGGGCCCAGGAAGGCAGGGAAGAAAATGGACCTCAGCTTGTAGCTTCCACCCTCAGACTGCCTTTGACGGAGCTCCTGAGTCCCTCTGCTAGCTGTGACCCGTGTGGCCACTGAGCTCTCTCCCAGAGCCTTGCTGGGCTGTACAGATGGTGGGGGACGTTTAGCGACACTCCTCCAGGAGATGCTACTCGCTCAGCACTGTGCCTACTCTCGTCCTCCCTTGTTCCCTCAGCTGAGGGCTAACCCTCCGTCAGGTCTCACCCACCCCCTAGGCTTTGCAGGGTCTGGGACACAACCTTGCAGGAGAGCTGGCAGAGCCCCCAGCAAACCCCTGCCTCTAGGCAGCACCCACCCCTCCTAACCCTGGCTCCCTAGATCCAAAGGACTCCCTAGCTGGCTCTGGACTGCAGCCCTCAGGCCAGTGCCCTGCAGCCGTCATGTCTGGCAGCAGGGCTGGCAGCGGGAGGAATTTCAGCTGTTCTTCCGACATTAGCCTCCCTTTGCCTGAAGTAGGGCGATGGGCTGCTCACTGGGCGGCTCTTTCCCCCTGTGGTCTATGGGGAGGCACAGAGTCTTAGGGTGGCAGGGGGAGAGATGGGAGTCATGTGTATCTGGTTCTCTTGGAAGCTGGGGGACCAGGTTTCCCCCTTCTGTCCCCTGGATGTCCTTGAAGCTATTTTTATGTGTTGCTGGAAATGAGAATTACACCAGAGCCAAGGTACTGGGAGGTTTCCCGTGTGCCCTGGGTTTTGCCTTGGGGAGTGGGGGCTGTTCCCAGCAGATTGGTGGGGTTGGTCCAGGAACCCCACTGTGTGGGCAGAAGGTCTGGGTCCCTGGTTCCTACGAGTGTGTAGGTCATTGTTAGAACTCAGAGAAGCTGTGGTGAGGGGCAGCTATCCTGGGTTCTTGAGCTCTGTGGGAAATTTCAGGCAGCCTATGACATTCATTCATTCATTCATTCATTCAACCCTGGTCTCTTTACTTGTTAGATGGTTAATCAGGAACTTCAAGGAACAAGTAGCTGGGCATGGTGGCACATGCCTTTAATCCCAGCACTCAGGAGGCAGAGGTAGGAGGATCACTGTGAGTTCAAGGCCACTTTGGAATTAGAGAGTGAGTTCCAGGTCAGCTTGGGCTAGAGTAAGATCCTACCTTGAAAAAAAAAAAAAGGAGCAGGTGGAGGGTCACCCACAAAAACAAAGCCCTGTTTTCAAGCAAGGCAGTCATACACCTCTGGCTTAGAAACCTCCTAGTGTTCCCACTACCCACTGAAGATTTGTGCTCCCAGCTCACCTAGCGCCCATGACTACAGAGCTTGATATTGTTCTGATCTCCCCCCCCCCCCGCCCTGCCTGCCCCAGCTTGGAGAGCATCTTCCATGGAGTTTAGAGTGGGACCAGAGAGCAGGAGGGGGGTGTACATGTGTAGTTACACGTATTCCCATGTGTGATGCAGCATGTATTCAGGTGTGTGCACGTGTGGGCAGGCCAGAGGCTGATGTCTGGTATCTTCCTTGGCACTGACTCAGCTAATGCAGCCAGCCAGCTTACCCTGGGGATCCCATGTCCACTCCTGAGCGGCATTCATGTGGGCGCTGGGGATCTCAGCACTTTACCTGCTCCAGATCCTGCCCACATCGTTTGGTACTCACCTTTGTTTTCCCTCCAGCCCCTGGGCTCCTGGCTTCCTAGCTCTGGGGCCGTCTCCAGGTGGTCTATAGGCATGCATATATATATTGATTTCTCTTCCTGTGCTTCCAGATCCTCTCCCTCCTTGGTCACCTGCTTGGCACACATGGGCAATTTCTGTGTTTCTCACCTTGGCTTTTAGTTCCGGCTTAGAATATGAAATGAGCATACGGGGAAGTTTTACCAGCCTGTTTAATCTTAGAACAGCACACAGGCAAATAACCACACAATCCAGGCAACGGAAGTTGACTGGTCGCTTTGTTTTTCTGGGCTTATAATGAGACAGTAATTCCTACATTTAAAAACCAATCCAAAGGGCTAGGGAGATAGCTCAGCATGTAAGAGCACTTGCCAGACTAGCATGAGGGTACCAGACCTCCTGAGTTTGATCCCCAGAACCCACTTAAAAATCTGGGTGTGGCCATGCACGTCTGTAACCCCAGGCCTCTTGGGGGTGCAGACTGGAGAATCAATGAGGCTCAATCCAGGTTCAGTGAGAGACTCTGATGGAGGAGGATGTCTGATAATCTCCTCTGGCTTTTGTATATGTGTGCATAGGGTACGTGAATCTGCAACAAAAATACTCACTTTATGTCTCATATTCTGTGGCATTCCCAGGGAAAGAAATGTATCTAATGGAACTAATCCCAACCCAAACCTAAACCCAACAATAATTCCAAACCAACCCCTAATCTCAAACCCCAATCCTAACCTCAACTCCAAATCAACTCCCAACTAGCCCAGATACCCAAACCAACTCTAACTCCAAAGTCAACCCCACGCCATCTGATTTTGACCTTTGTGGTAGTGATGTGGCCTCTGTTTTCTCAGGGGAGCTGGTTAAGCAAGAGTGGGGCTCATTTCTGACTCCGAGGCATCCATGCCTTCTCATGGGACACACTGGGTGCCAGGCAAACCCAAGGGCAATGGGAAAACAGGTGCGGATGGACATGTTAGACTACCTCCCTCAGCCTCTCCTGTGGCCCTGCTGGCCCAGGGCCATCCAGACCCTCCCCACAATGAGCAACACCTTAAACTCCTTCTCACCCCACATCCAGAAGTGCTCCGTTCTTTGCCTAGCTAGACACCTTTCCTCTACGCCCACAGGCACTGTCCTGCCTGCCACCCCGGCCACCTTCTCGTTTGCTGAGTGCTCATGCCGCTGCCAGGACATCACGGGAATTCGAGGCTGTGCATGTATTTGAATGTTTATTTCCCTCATGTCTGTCTCCCTAGCCAGACAGTGACCTCTTGCAGACAACCACCTCTGGAATCCATTTCTTTTAAAGATTTATTTGTACTTTTATGTGGGATATGTGTGTGTGTGTGTGGGGAAGGTATGCATGTTTGTATATGTGTGGTTTGTGTGTAAAGGTCAGAGATAATTGTTTTTGTTTTTGTGTTTTTCCTTGAGGTAGGGTCTCACTCTAGCCCAGGCAGACCTGGAATTCACTCTGTAGTCTCAGACTGGCCTTGAACTCAAAGTGATCCTTCTACCTCGGCCTCCCGAGTGCTGGGATTAAAGGCGTGCGCCACCACGCATAGCTTCACTTTATTCTTTGAGACAGCTTTTGCTGAACCCAGAGCTCACCAGTTCAGCTAGACTTGGTACTTGTTCCCCCTTCCCCGGCACTGGAATTATAGTTACCACACGCAGAATTTTAGGTGGGTACTCCCCAATACCCACTCAGGTCATCACTGTACCCACTAAACTGTTTCCTCAGCCCTGGAGCCCACTTCTTAGCAGAATGCCTGGCATCCAGTTGACTTGCAGAAAACTTTGTTGGATGGATGGATAGGGTTCACAGAAGTGACTGCAGGCTGTTTGCCCCCGGCCCGGTACTGGGCTCTGGGGACCTGCTAAGAGGATCTCCATGCCTCCCACTGCAGTTTGCATCCATTTCTGCTGCCATGGATGTTTTTAAGCAGAGGCTTCTCAGAACCCATTCTTCATTTGAGATCCTCTGCCATACCAGGTGGGAATGTCTTGATTGTTTTACAAGATGCTTTTGTCCTGATAGGCAAAACACGAGTGTGGACCATGTGCCTGTCCTGCCCTACTCCCCAGCTCTTGGAGCTGGCACTTCCACTGCTCCTGGCACTGGGAGATGTTCCACTTTGCACCTTTTTCTAGGACTTGGCTTAGGGGCTCTATGGGGCTAGATGGCACTGGTTGACAGAATCCAGCCTCATCTTCCACCTTGTTGACAGGCACACCGAGCTCAGCTCTGGATTCAGCCTTGGAGTGAAGGGTGTCAGATCCCTCAGCTGAGGTGATGGGCTGCCCAGTCCAGAATGAGGCCCTCCTTGCTGGAGGGGCAGGAAAACGGCTTTGGTTACAGGAGCGACTACTGTCTGTTGATCGCCTCTAACTCCCTGGGCCTTCACAATAACCCCATTCACAGACAATCAAACTGGGGCTGGCCAGAGATTGTGGCTCAGTTGGTACAATGTTTGTCTAGCATGCAGGCAGCCATGGGTTCAATCCCCAGCACCACATAAAACAAGGCATGGTGGCATTTGCCTGCAATCATCTCACAAGGCAGGAGGTTCATAAATTCAAGGTCATCTTGAGGTACACGTTGAAACTGAGGCCAGCCTGGGCACCATGAGGCCCTGACTCAAAAACTAAAACAAGCCGGGCATGTGGCACACGCCTTTAATCCCAGCACTCGGGAGGCAGAGGTAGGAGGATTGCCGTGAGTTCGAGACCAGCCTGAGACTACAGTATGAATTCCAGGTCAGCCTGGACTAGAGTGAGATCTTACGTCGAAACATACAAACAAACAAAAACAAAAACAAAAACAATCAGATAAAAAGATCAGTTGTGTTGGGCATGGTGGCCCAGGCTTTTAATCCTAGCTCTCAAGAGGCTGAGGTAGGAGGATTGCTGTGAGTTCAAGGCCAGCCTGGGATACAAACATGACTTCCAGGTCAGCCCCTGGTTCAAATGAAAACAACAGAAACCCAACATATAGAGTTTGGTCACGTACACAAGGCTCAACGTGACTGATGGCTGGTAGCTTATGCTGGTTTTGCTGGTGGGATGGAACCCAGTTCTGGAGCATTCTAGAATCTTAACGGTATGCTTTATAGACAAAGAAATCCCCTGGAGCGCTAAGGAAAGAGACCACCAAAAACACATGGTGCAAAGCTCAACCTGGTGGGCGAGCCCTCTGCCCGCTCCCTGCAGACTGCCCCGTTTGCAGAGGTGCAAACCCCGCCCACAGCCTGAAGCCCCGCCCACAGCCCCGCCCGGCCCCGCCTGCCGAGGGCGCGCTTGGCTCCGCCCCCGCGGGCAGCGCAGGCTTCCCATTGGTCTCTGTTTCCATGGTTACCTGGGCCTGCGGAGCTGCGGGCTTCCCGACACGTGTCCCTCGGATTTGACAGGGGACCATGTGCGCGGCAGCGCGGGAGCCAGACAAAGGCCGGGGGAGGCGGGGGACGAAGCTGGACACCCTCGCCTCCCTCTTGTTATTTCGAAGGGGAAATAAAAAGCATGGCTGCGGAAAGCAGAGGCAGTCCACCTACTCCCTCTCCTTAGGAGGAAGCAGCCCGTGGGCATCTCTGATGACAGGACCCGCAGTGTCGCTGCTTCACGCCTCTCGGCTCTGGGCAGCTTATCCCGCCTTGACAGCAGCTCTTGAGGTTTAAATTCTGCCTTTTTTTCTTTTTTGGCTTGTTCTTATTTTTGATACTTTGAAAACGAGACTCCAGAAATGGTGGGGGACCTCGCTAGAGCTTCCACCAGCCAGCAGCTTTTGCACCTCTCGTTGTTATGCTCTAGGCTCCCCCACTGGGAGCACCCAGCTTTGTGCCCAGCGCTGGGGGCTTCCCTCAGGAGACTGACTCCTGTACCCCAGGATTGCTCTTTTGCAGCCCCCATGGTCGGTGACATTATTGTCCTTCTGGTCCCCCATCTTGATGTCCAGATTCTGCCCTCTTTCTGGCAACTCCCACCCCTGCCACCCCTGGTATCAGTGTCTCGTTGCTGCTCTAACAAATCATTACAGATTTAGTGCCTGAAAGCAACACGCATTGATGCAATTACTGTCAGTTCTGTAGGTCAGAAGTCTGGCCTGGCTCAGGCCTGAATCCAAGGTGTGTGGCAGGGCTGTGCCTCTTGCAGAGAGAGGCTGTAGAGGAGAGAGTGGCTTTTCCAAGTATGGAGGCTGCCCACTGCTCCCTTCCTGCTTCAAACCCTCTGCTAGACTCTAGCATGGTTTTTCCGCCTCCCTCTTGTCCACATTTTGGAGCACTGTGATTACGTTGGTTCACCCAGATAATCCAGAATAATCTCACCCCCCCAAAAAAACTGACCTCAATTCTGCCTGCTGCCCAAGTTCTCTAACATGATACAAGCTACCTGCATGCCTGGGCTTTTAAGTTGGGGACATCTTGGAACTATTGTTCTCCTGATTGGGTCTCTTCTGGAATCTCTGAGGTCCATCTCCCTGTCCCTGTTCCCATCCCTCTCTTTGTGACCTCTCTCCTAAGATGCCTGACTTGCACCCTTCCACTGCCCTCATCTCTGTGATCCCCCTCTGTCCACAGACCCCAGAAACCAGTGCTTCAAATATGTAAGGACCTGTCTGACTCCAAAGTACACACATGGCTCCTTCCATGGCCCCAGTCATCTGCCAGGGAATGAGTGCCCAACACAACCTGGACACACAAGCTTTGACCTGCCTGGTGGTGTTAGCTCCTCTTGGCCCCTAAGTTTCTGCAGTTCTAAGTTACCTCTCTTTGTCCCTCTGTCCCCTCACCACTGTCCTTCCTCAAAATCCAAATGTGCTAATGCTGACTGACTCGGTACCTATCTCCTCATGTCCCTGAGTCAATTGGGCTGGGCCCTGAGAACTGGGTTTTGCAAGGAGAGAGAAAGGAGAGGAGAGAGAGAGAAGAAAGAAGAGGAGAGTAGCCTCTGGCCTCTGCAGATTCATGCACCACTTTGTGTATCTGGCTTTACAAGGGTACTAGGGAATCGAACTGGACTGGCAGGCCTTGCAAACAAAACAAGTACCTTTAACCACTAAACCATCTCCCTAGCCCTTTGTTTGTTGTCTTAAAGCTAGGTCTCACTCTAGCCCAGGCTGACCTGGAACTCACTCTGTAGTCGCAGGCTGGCCTTGAACTCAGTGATCCTCCTACCTCTGCCTCCCGAGTGCTGGGATTAAAGGTGTGTGTCACCACGCCCAGCCACTTCTGGCTTTTGTGTGTGTGGTATGTGTGATGTGGTGTGTGTATGCTGTGTGGTGTGTGCAGAGGCCAGAGGAGAACCTTGGGTGTTCTCCATTGCTCTTCCAAGTTTTTTCCTTGAGATGGAGCTTCTCACTAAACTTGGAGCTGCTGTTTTCAGTCAGGCAGGCTGACCAATGAGCCTCAGCAATTATAGGGTGTCCACTCCTCACAGGACTGGGGTTGTAAGCATGCATGACCACTCCTGGCTGCCGGGGAATCTAACTCTGGGAGATTTCGGCCCTCCATGGCCCTCATGTTTGCATGGCAAGTGCTCTCACCCTTTGAGCCATTGCCTCAGGTCCCACAACTGGTTTTTGAAGAGACCTGGGGTCAGGAGCTTTCTCGCTGTCCCTGTGTGGAGGGATGGTGGACACCGGCCTGGACCAATGGGTCATCAGAAAGTGGCCCCTCTGGAGGCCGAGTGGGGCTGGGGAGGGCTTGGGTGAGGCTTTGTGGCTCTGGGAAGTCACTTCCTGGATGCTCTTCCCTGTAGCCTCTACCTTCCTGTTTCCTTTTCCTCATTGTTCTGCCAGCCATTGTCATGCTGTCCCCTCCCTGGGCCTGCCCAGGCAGGACACGCAGGCAGGAGGTTCCTTTACAAAAGCCAAGTGTGGGGAACTGCATAGCTAAAATGGTCACTTTTATGCCATGTGTATCTTGCCACATTAAAAAAAAAATCTTGTGAAAAGAAACAAGAGCGCTTCACGTCTGCTGAGCGTGTGAGGGCACCTCCCACCTCCTCGGTTCACTCAGGAAATAAACCAGGGCAGCAGATGAGGAGACCGTGTGTGTTTCCAGCTCTAGGGGTGGGAGGGAGGCCCTAGCTTTAAGCCAGCATGGCAGGGATGCGCTGGGAGTTTGGTCCTCACGCCTCACTGCTGTTAGACCTTGAGATTGACAGATTGCATCCTGTCACCGGTTTCCCTCTTATGACAATTGGGGTCAGTAATGGTGCTCTCCTCAGTGCTGTGGGAGGCTTCCACGGGAAGTCAGCAAGTCTAGGCACAGACTTCTCTCCCTTTCACTCTTCCTGTGCTCAGCCCAGCGGCCTGGGGGACAGGGACAGGGACAGAGCCCCAGCCCTGCTGCTGACTTTCTCTGCCTTTGGGGAAGGCCTCAGGATGGAAGATGTGGGGGGGGGGCTCTCTGTCTGCCCACCCCTGGAAGGAAGCTCTGCCCTGGTCTCCAGAACCACCTTTGACCTTTGAGGAAGATGAAGGCAGTCCTGGTCTGAATCTTTGCCACTGGCTCAGACTTGGCTCTTGGTAGCTCCCTCTGTGGTGTGGACCATCGGTCTCCCCTCACACATCCCCACCATGTGAGTTTCAGGATCTCAGAGACTGTTTATGTTCCTATATCTCCTGTCATCACCACAGGACTGGGACAGAGGGAGGTTCCCCAGAAGCCCACAGACCTAGGGGGCATAGTGAGGTACCTGCCATTGGGAACAAGGAAAGAAGGAGGGGGGAGACTTCAGGCCCCTGGAGGAAGAGACACTCGGGTGGGTGCCTAGTAAACAGGAACCGGGCTGTGATGTCACCATCATGAGTGATAAATATGAAATCATCATATTGATAAGTCGTAACACTTTGATGGGACTTCCATAGGCAATGACCATGGGAAGGCAGATGTCTGGAGAGACTTGGCCGAACTTAATAACCCAAAACAAAGCGATGCTCCTGCCAGGCCCCTGCTCGGCACGTTAGACGGAGGCAAGCACCGGGTCCTCCATTTCACAGATGGAATCACTGAGAGTTGGATCCCACACGCCTGGAGCCAAGACTGAGAAGGACCTGGAGAAGCGCTAGAAGTAAATTAGGTACTTAACAAGGTGTATTAGCCATTCCTCTGGGCACAGTCCCACTGCTGTGTGCCTGTCACCACCAGCCAGGACTCAAACTCAAACTCAGTCCCCACTAAACGTGGACTCTGGATTCTCTCAGCTCTGCCATTACATTCGATGGCCTTAGGGCCCTCACTCACAGAAGAGCATAGCAGATCCGGTGTTCGGTGTGTCTGACCCATTTCACTTAGCACAGTGTCCTCCACGTCCACTCATGACGAAGCATGGATCTGAATTTCCCTCTCGTTTTCAGGCTGAAGAGTATTTGTCAACATGTCTTTTTGGGCGGCACAATTCAATCCAGAGCAGGGCCTGGGGAGGAGTCATGTTCCTTCCAGCGCTGGGGTCACAGAGGTGAGGAGCAACCAGCAAAGGTTATGGTATAGTGGCGATGGGGGGACCAGGAGAGTGTTTATAGATAGGCATGAAGGAAGGGGTGACAGCCATTGTCCAGGACGGCCATGGGCAGTGGAAGATGGAGGCCAACTGCGGGGTCCCAGTGGAAGGGTCGCTGTTGACTTTAGTATGTGCAGTGGAAGAGGAGGAACCGGAGAAAGTGTGTGGAGAACCAGACAGGAAGTAGCAGGGCAGCAGGCACACAATGTTGGGGCGTGTTATTAGGGGAGCAGAGCAGTGGGGCAGAGAGACACACAGTCGGAGCAGTTGGGGTACGTTTCCTACCTGTGGTAATTATCCAGTCAGAGAGGCAAGCACACACAGGGCAGGGGAGGGAGCTGGTGCATGTCTGAGGGAGCGGCCTGTGTCTGGTGCCCCGACAGGGCTGGCTTGGGGCCAGGGTGTCATCTGAGAAGCAGGAGGTGCAGAGAGGGAGAGGCCCAGGACCTGGAGGACAGGAGCGGTGGTGGCACAGTCTGAGGCGCTGCAGGGTCACTGAGTGAGGGTGGGGTGGAGCTGGCCAAGACAGTCAGTGTGTCATTGATGGCTCCTGACTGCTCCACGCTCTCCAGCTCCATTCTCCTGAGGACTCTCTATGTCTGTTCTTGTTTTTCATTTTGGGGATGGTGCTATGGACTGAATGCTTGTGTCCCCCATCTTGGAAACCTAACCCCAAGGGGGTGGTGATCAGAGGTAGGGCCTGTGGGAGGTTATGAAGTTATGAGGGCGGGACCTCCTGAAGGGCATTAGTGCTATTATTATTATTATTATTATTAGTAGTAGTAGTAGTATTGGTGCTGGGGATGGAGCCCAGACACAAGCTGGGCAAGTGCTCTACCCCTGAGCTTCACCTCTGGCCCTTTCTAAAAGAGGCCCTGGAGCTTGCAGAAGGTTTGGATCATCTATAAGCTAAATGCAGGTCCCTGTTAGTCATGGAATCTGCCAGGGCCTGGGTGGATTCGAGGCTCCAAAACTATGCGAAACAAGTCAGCCCACCTGTGGTACTTGTTGAAAGAGCCTGAGCAAACCAAGGTGGAAGGTGTTCCTTCTGTCATGTAACCAAACTGTAGACTTGGCTCCAAATCATGGCTGCTGAAAAGCCTGTCCAGATTTCAAAGGAAGCCTGAAGACTATTTTATCAACTTGAAATCTCAGTTCCCCCACCCTTCCTTGTACAGGACTAAAGACATTTCAGAAAATTTGGAAAATCCAAAGAAACGTAAATATGAAAAGAGTTCTCGATGCTTATAATCCGACCAGCCAGAAATAATCACTGTTGAAATGCGGTGACTTCCCTGCAGATTCTCTCCGTGCCTGTTAGCCTGGCCAGTGGAGCTCAGCAGATCTTCCTCTTTCTCAGCTCCTCTCGCAAACAACTGGGCTGCACTTCCCAGCCTCCCCTGCAGACATGGTGGACATGGCTGAGCTCTCACCAGTGGGCTGTGGGGGACAGGACTTCCACCCACCTCTGGGGCTCCCCCATAATACCTGCAGGTCCTCCACTCTCCTCTCCGGATGCTCTGGGGATGGGAAGGACCCAGTGATGAATTGATCACTCATCGGGAGGCAGAGGACACCCTCCCCAGTCCCTGGGACCACACATTGACAGTGTCTTCAGGGAGAGGTGAGCCTCTGGGGGTTGAGCTCTGGGAGCTGTGTCTTGAAACAGCCTCACCCAACATCATCACGCTCACGGTGGAGCCGCGCTGGGGATAGGATACCTTTTAAAGGCAAGCTTTCCATTACTATTACTACTGTTAAGCTTGTATGTCATGGTCTTTCCACCATATTGTGGAACATCTTGGAATACTTAACTTTCATGGCGTGGTGTATGTCTTTTCCCAAGGAGATGTTCACCCAAGACAGACCAGAGAAATGAGTCCACCCAAGACTAGATTAGAGAACCAGGGAGGTTTGAGGGGTTACGTACATGTGGACACCTCAAAGACAACTGCATCTCCTAGAACTCAGACAGCTGCATTAGAGAGCTCACTGCAACTCACAGGCAGCCTCACTGTTTCTGTGGCCCTGGGGAGGGGCTGAGAGGCTCTGCTGCCTTCACTCTCTGAGTCTAAAGGAGCCTATTTTGGGGGGAACGGTGCTTCAAATGGATGAGGGATGTTCTGTCATAATTATTGTGGAGGAACCCACTCTGCCAGCTATGGAGAAATAGGTTCCTTCTACATCTTGCCTTTTTATTTTATTTTCCTTTGAGGCAGGGTCTTGCACTAGCTCAAGCTGACCTGGAATTCATTATGTAGTCTCAGGGTGGTCTTGAACTCACAGCGATCCTCCTACTTCTGCTTCCCGAGTACTGGGATTAAAGGCATGCACCACCATGACTGGTTTACATCTTTTATCAGCTGTGTTTTGGGAAATATCCTCATGATAAATTGGGTGACTGCAGCTCAGTTTCCAGCCAGAGACCTTCTCCATATGTGCTTAAAGACACCCCTCAACTTCACAGAGACTAAAATAGAGACCACTGCAGTGGAGTGAAATGTCTGTAATGCTCAGGTGTGGCAGGTCCAATGGGCACTGAGTGATGGAAATGACATTTTGGTTTCTAATGCAGTCTGTCTCTGATGCAGTCTCTCTGGTGCAATCTCTGATGCAGTTTATCTCTGATGCAGTCTCTCTGATGCAGTCTCTCTCTGATACAGTTTATCTCTGATGCAGTCTCTCTCTGGTGCAGTCTTTCACTGATGCAGTCTCTGATGCAGTCTCTCTCTGGTGCAGTCTCTCTCTGGTGCAGTCTCTCTCTGATACAGTCTCTTTCTGATGCAATCTCTCTGGTGCAGTCTCTCTCAGGTACAGTCTCTCTCTGATACAGTCTCTCTCTGATGCAGTCTCTCTCTGGTACAGTCTCTCTCTGGTGCAGTCTCTCTCGGGTATAGTCTCTCTCTCTGGTGCAATCTCTCTCTGACGCAATCTCCCCCAGGTGCAGTCTCTCTCTGATGCAGTTTCTCTCTGATGCATTCTCTCTGATGCAGTCTCTCTCTGGTGCAGTCCCTCTCTGGTAAGTCTCTGGTGCAGTCTCTCTCTGATGCAATCTCTCTGATGCAGTCTTTCTGGTGCAGTCTCTCTGATACAGACTCTCTCTGATGCAATCTCTCTGGTGCAGTTTATCTGTGGTGCAGTTTCTCTCTGGTGCAGTCTCTCTCTGTTACAATCTCTGATACAGTCTCTCTCAGGTGCAATCTCTCTCTGGTGCAGTCTCTCTGGTACAGTCTTTGGTGCAGTCTCTCTGATGCAATCTCTCTGATGCAGTCTCTCTGGTGCAGTCTCTCTTTGGTGCAGTCTCTCTGTTGGGGTCTCTCTGATGCAATCTCTCTCTGGTGCAGTCTCTCTCTGGTGCAGTCTCTCTCTGATGCAGTCTCTCTCTGGTGCAGTCTCTCTCTGGTGCAGTCTCTCTGTTGGAGTATCTCTGATGCAATCTCTCTCTGGTGCAGTCTCTCTCTGATGCAGTCTCTCTCTGATGCAGTCTCTCTCTGGTGCAGTCTCTCTCTGATGTAGTTTCTCTCTGATGCATTCTCTCTCTGGTGCAATCTCTCTCTGATGCAATCTCCCCCAGGTGCAGTCTCTCTCTGGTGCAGTCTCTCTGATTCAGTCTCTCTATGATACAGTATCTCTCTGATACAGTTTGTCTCTGATGTAGTATCTCTCTGATGCAGTCTCTCTCTGCTGCAGTCTCTCTGTTGGAGTCTCTCTGATGCAATCTCTCTCTGGTGTAGTCTCTCTCTGATGCAGTCTCTCTCTGATGTAGTTTCTCGCTGATGCATTCTCTCTCTGGTGCAATCTCTCTCTGATACAATCTCCCCCAGGTGCAGTATCTCTCTGATGCAGTCTCTCTCTGGTGCAGTCTCTCTCTGCTGCAGTCTCTCTGATGCAGTCTTTCTCTGGTGCAGTCTCTCTCTGGTGTAGTCTCTCTTGGGTACAGTCTCTCTCTGGTGCAATCTTTCTCTGATGCAGTCTCCCCCAGGTGCAGTCTCTCTCTGATGCAGTCTCTCTCTGATGCAGTCTCTCTGATACAGTCTTTCTCTGATGCAGTCTCCAGGTATAGTCTCTCTCTGATACAGTCTCTCTCTGATGCATTCTCTCTCTGGTGCAGTGTCTCTCTGGTGCAGTCTCTCTGATGCAGTCTCTTTCTGATACAGTCTCTCTCTGGTGAAGTCTGTCTCTGATGTAGTCTCTCTCTGGTGCTGTCTCTCTCTGATGCAGTCTCTCTCTGTTGGTGTCTCTCTTTTGGAGTCTCTCTCTGGTGCAATCTCTCTGATTCAGTCTCTCTCTGATACAATCTCTCTGGTGCAGTGTGTCTCTGGTGTATTGTTTCTGATGCAGTCTCTCTCTGGTGCAATCTCTCTTTGAAAGTGTCTGGACAAGTTCTCTCCCTTATTTAGCTTCTCTCCTTCAGTTTCTCATACTGACTCTGCACCTTGCTTTTCCCCAAATTTGAATCAAGACTGTTCCCAGTCTTATTACTTCTATGTCTGCACGAACAAAATGTGAAAACCCAGTGGTTAATACTACAGGGGTGTGCTGTCTTTGGCGCTAGAAGGTAGAAGTCTGAATTCACGCTATCTGCATGGCCAGGATCTCTCTAGAGCCTGGTGGGAGTGTCTGTCATCTCTCCCCTGGCCTCTTGTGCATGAGGCTCAGAACTGCATCATTCCTTTAGTCTCTACATGGCGTCTTCTTTTCTTTCTTAAAAAAATTGTTATTTATTTATTTATAGAGAGATAGTGAGAAGAGAGACAGAGAGAATGTGCCAGGGCCCCAGCGGTTGTAAACAAAGTCCAGATGCATGCATCACTCTGTGCATCTGGCTTTACATTGGCGCTGGAGAATCCAACCCTGGTTGTTAGGCTTTGAAGGCAAAACCCTTAAACACTGAGCCATCTCTCCAACCCCTCTTCTTTTCGTTTTATGGTGTGTGTCTCATGCTGTGTATATGTGTGTGTGTTCATATGTGTGAGTGTAGATGTGTATGCCCTCCATGGTGTGTGTGTTCAGGTCAGAGGACAACTTCTGGGTGTCATTTCTTGCCTCCCACTTGCTTTGAGGCAGGACCTCATGTTATTTGCTGCTGCTTTCATCTGGCCTGCTGGCCCTGAGCTCTGGTGGGTTCTCCTGGCTCTGCATCCTTTCTGGCTTGTTGATGTGGCCGGGCACACAAACATCCGCCACAGGCTTTGCCTTTCAAAATATTATTTTATTCTTTAAAAGGTTATACTCTTATATACCCTCTCCCCTGCCCTTATCCCCACTGCACCCCTCAGTTAGGGTCTCGCTCTAGCCTGGGCTGACCTGGAATTCACTATGTCACCTCAGGCTGGCCTGGAACTCGTGATCCTCCCACCTCTGCCTCCTGAGTGCTGGGATTTAAGGCATGCGCCACCAAGCCCTGCAGGTTCCTTATAATGACAACAGATGTATTGGGTCAGGGCCGCCATAATGACTTCCATTTAATTACATCCACAGACCCCATTTCCATATAAGATCACGTTCCCAGGTACTGGGTTCAGGTTCTCATTGGATCATCCCTAGATCCTGCCTCTCTCTACTCTGACCTCCAGTGTCCTCCCTCTCTCTTATCCTGCAAGGTCTTCCACACCCCCTCGCTGTCCCTCTGAGGCTCCTTTTGTGGAAGTCCTTTGCTTCCCTAACTCTGTGCCTGAATGTTCTCCACCTGGCTTTCAGGGGGTGGTTTCTGTTTTGCAGTGGTGGGGATGATAGGAGACAGGAAGTACTGAGTTAGCTAAGGGAACACACACCAGGAAAAATTTCAGTGTTTCCATTCTGTGCCTCTTGGGGTGTTTCTGAGGTTGAGCCTATCTGCCTTGACCTTGGGAAGGCTAAGCATGAAAACCCTGGTGAGCCAGGCTGGAGGATGGCTCAGCAGTAAAAAGCTCTTACTTGCAGGCCTGCGGGCTTGGATTCAATCCCCCAGTACCCACATAAAGTCAGTTGCATAAAGTGGTGCATGCATCTAGAGTTCATTGACAGCAGCAAGAGGGCCTGATGTGCCCATATTCACTCTCTCCCCTCGCTCTCTCTTCACAAACAATTTTTTTTTAAAAAAGAACCTCTCACCCTGTGTACCTGCTCTGCAAACCCCAGCTGTACTTCTCTGTCAGTTCTCCCAAGGTCCTGCGTCTCTTCTTGCCCCTGCTGCTTATTCTGGTTTTCTAGAATAGTCTTCCCTCCGCCTCCTTGCTCAGGAAGTGTGAATTCAGTGTGGAGAACATCTCATCGTGGATGACACGAAGGCACTGCAGCTACATGGCTTTCTGTCTGTGACGCTCAGCAGACCCCATGCTCCCTGAGGGTCAGGCCAGGTCTGTTTGTTCCCCTCTGTTGTCTGCACTGTTGGTAGGACTTTACCAAATGCTGGGAAAGGAAGGAAAGCAGTGGAAACAGTGACGTCATCGTGGGTTAGGTTGAGTCATAGCAAGGGACCTACATTTAGCCGTCATGGCTGTTCCACTGCCTGCGGCTGAAATCCTTTTACGACGATCAGCCGCCTGTCCGCTGGGAGGCCTGGCTGCGGTGGTCTCTTAGTCCCTGGCCTCCCCCTCCTCTCCTGGCAGTTGGCTTTCCCAGGGCCCACAGATTCTGTGATGGGCGTGTGTGTGAGAAAACAGCTCCCGTGGTGGAGCCAGATGCTCTCCACATTCTCCACGCCCCGGTGAGTTACCTTCATGCATCTTGCATCTTGTCTCAGCAGCTTGCAGGCCGATTACTGAACCAGTGCACAGCACCTGTTAAAAGCAATAGCCTGGTGCTCAGTAGGTGCTCCAGAAATACTTGTAGAATTGGGGGGTCGGATAATGGGTTTGTGTCACAGTTCTGCTGTTTAATGGCTGTGAGAGCTGGGGCAAGTTCTGCTCTCTGAGCCTCAATTTTCTCATCTGGAGAGTGGGCTAGGTACATCTGACTAGGTACGTTGAGTGATGGGGACAGACCTGGCTTAGCCCAGGAGCAGCGGGGGGGGGGGGGGGGGGCTGCCAGCAGCAGGAGGTAGTGGTGGAGTGAGTCTCTTCCCTTGAAGATTGTTCTCAGTATCTCTCCTCCAGCTTCCAACCACCTACAGCCACCCCACACCCTGGAAGAATTAGCCAATGTCTAGTCTGCCCTGCCCCCAGCCCAGTAGGAACATGCCAGTTCCTCCCAGCTGGTCCAGGACCCTCCTTGCCCACCCATTACAGCCTCAGAGCCACAGAACCCTATTGTCCTGGTTCATCTCATCAACTTGATTGAAGAGAGAAGCACACAGGAGATTCGTTAAGCACATCTCTGGGGGGGGGTTTCAAAGAGGATTCATTAGAAGGTAAAGGTCCGCCCTGAATGTGGGTGGCATCATCACACAGGCTGGGGACCCAAATGGAATATAGAGGGGAAAGGGAGAAAGCCAATAGGTGCAGGTCTCCTCTCTCTGTGTCTTGGCCACCAAGATGTGAGCTGCTCTGATATGCTGTGTCTCCCACCATGATGTGCTGAGACCTCTCTGAAACAGTAAGCCAAAATAAGCCCTTACCTTGTTTTGTCAGGCATCAACAGATGAAGAGAGACATAAAAAGTGGTATATCCAAACAATGGAATATTAGCCATTTACCTTTAAAAGGAAGGGAATCCTGACACACACTGCAGTTTGGATAAACCTTGAAAACATACCTAGTGACATCAGCCAGTCACAAAAGGACAGATATTGTATGATTCCATATGTGAATGGTCAAATCACAGAGACAGAAAAATGGTGGGTGCCAGGCGCTGGAGGGAGGAGATGGGGAGTTATTGTTGGTGGGGACAAAAGGTGAAAATAATTTATAAGAGGATTATAGCAGTTATCTTCTCGTTGCTGGGACAGACACCAGACCAGAAGCAGCTTATGAGAGAAAGGGGTTGTCAGCTTACGGTTTTGAGGGGAAGTTTTGTCATGGTGGGGACAGCATGCTAGGAACAGACAGACGGGTGTCACATTTCCACAGTAACAGGGAGGAAGTAGCAAGAGCAGCTCAGTTTGGCAGCAGGGCTGGACTATAAAACCCCAAGGTCCGCCCCCAGCAACATACCTCCTCCAGCAAGGCTCTACCTTCCAGAGGCTCCACCAGCTGGGGCTTCAATAGGAGCTCTAATCACAAACACACAAACTCCAGATCCAAACCACCACAGATGTGATGGCCAGGATGAATGTATGTAATGTCGCTTAAAATAGTAGAGGTGGTAAACTTTGTGTGTATGTATTTGATAATTATGAAAAATGAAGAAAGGAGGAGGAGAGGAGGAAGAGAAGGAGATGAAGAGGAGGGTAACTTTGACAATTGCTACTACCAGGAGCCACCAGAGGTCAGGGGACCCGCCCCCCCATGAGCTCTCTGTGGTTTTCTCAGCCTTTGTCCTTCCCTACCCTGGCTAAAGCCCCCTTGGCCCTCAAGGACCATGTCCAGCTTGTGTTCGCTCCTCTGTGGTCTCCATCTCTGCCTCCTGCCCTTCCTTGAGCAGACTCCCTGCTCACCCTGCAGTCTGCACAGTGTTCCCCTGACTCCATTCCTGTCTGCTCATTCTGACTGATGTCTTCCCTCCAGCCCCCAGCAGACCTGCCCAGGTCAAGGCTAGCACTCCCATTACTGCACCCTAGCCCCCAAGCAACAGAACCCTCAGACAAAGGCCCTAGGTAGCACAAACCCTACCAGTGACCTTGACCTCCAGATGACCTTCAGTGCTATCTGCAGTCACCCAGCGCCTGGAGCAGCTCACTGCCCTCTTCCCTGGACAGTACCTGCTCCCTTGCACCTCGTCATCCTGCTCAGATGAGATCCTTCTGGCATAATCCAAGGACTGCCCAAGCTGGCTTTCGCTGTCTTTCCGCGGGCTCACCACAGGGCCTTCCTCCTCATCTGTGCCCAGCTTCCTAGAATGGCCTCTCTAAGCAGCATATTCCATTTTTCCAGTGTCCCCAGTCACATGTATGTGTGTGTGTGCATACATGTTCATATGTAAAAACCAGAGGTTAATGTTGTCTTTCTCAATCTCCACCTGGTTCTTTTCTTGTCTTTTTTGTTTTCAGACAAGCTCTCACATTTATTCAGCTAGTCTAGCTAGCCACCACACTTAAATATCCCCCATGTCTGCCTCTGCACTGAGATTCCAGGTGATGCCACTGTGCCCGGCTGGCTGTCATGTGGGTGCTGGGTCCTCGTGCTTGTTCAACCAGCGCTTTACCCACTGGCCACCTCCCTAGCCCTGTCACCATATTTTAAGAAGCCATCCCTTGGCCCCACAATTGCCTCCAGCTTCCCCACTTTCCCAACCTTCTTCTAGGACATTCTCTAGGGAGGGAGGTCCACCTGCCCTCTCTCTCCTCTCCCTCCCCGTATCTCCTAAGCCCCCTGCCTTGGCCATTCTACCTGAACACCTTTTGCCAAGGTCAACACCGACTTGCACATCTGACCTCTCTTCCAGCCGGCAGCAGGTCTCCTCACCTCTCTGTTCACCCAGTAGCCTCACTGTCCTCTCCTGCCACCTGACTGGTCCCTGGGAGATCTCCCCCCCACTAGTTGTCCCAGGTAGCACAACCCACAGACTCCCAGGCACCTCCCAGGGGGCAACGCAGGTACTCCAATTTCTGGTTCCAGAACTGGGCCTTCCTCTTGCTAAGCCACAGATTGCTCTCCCCAAGTAAGTGGGATGCCATGCTCTTGTTTTCTCAGGACAAAACTCTCTCTTGTCCCCAAGGAGCCCAGCAGGTCATTCAGCCCTGACCAGGAACCTGGCCCCTTCCTGGTCTCCCCGATGCCGGCCAGCAGCATTCTCACTGCTGGTATGACCTTGACCAGCACACTGCTCTCTGCCTGTCTGCCTTCTTTTCACTCTTCTGCAGCCCTCAACCACACAGAAGCCAACGTGACCCTTTAAAAATGCAAGTCAAAGGGTGTGGTGGCACGTGTCTTCAATCTCAGCACTGAGTTCAAGGCCACCCTGAGACCACATAGTGAATTCCAGGTCAGCCTGGGCTAGAGCGAGACCCTAGGGGGGAGGGGAATGCAAGTCAACTTGTGGCTCTTGCCAGCTGAGGGAAACTGAGGCTTACAGAGCAGGTGGCCTGGAGCAGGTCCCTCAGGTTCCCCACTCTTCTCAGAGGAAGGTGCAGCCTTTGTCCTGGTCTGGGAGTCAAGGTATCAGATTCAAAGCCTGAATGGCCTCGGCCTTTCTGCTGGCTTCCATCTTGGGTCAACACTGAGGGCAAAGTCATTTGTGGGGGGCAGGGTTGGCTCTAGACCCCTGGCTCAGGCGCTCTTGGTGCCAGCATCTTCTTGCATGCCGGCTACTGAGAGGCCATGGGCTCGGGGCTCGGGGTCCCAATGGCAGGGTTTTGTTCTGTGCTCACTCCTGGGCACCTGTGAGGGTCTCCCAAGGTGGGCTGTGTTGTTTCGTGTCACACATGCTTGCAAGGGAGATGCTGGGGTGGCAGGGGGTGAGCAGGGGACATCGAGTGCTCTGCCAGGGCTGCTCCCCATAGCTGTCACCAGGAGGCTCCTGAGCCCCCCCATTTTCCCCGCCCCACAGCTCTCAAGCCAGCCTGGGCTGCTGGGAGCTGAGGGTCAGGGCCACACTGGCTGGGCTTATCTGTTGGACTAGGGATGGGGGACAACTCCTGAGTGTACAGGGTCTCTCCTTCAGCTTACAGTAGCCAAAGAGAAAGCAGGTCCAGAGAGGTAGAGACACTTGGCCAGGTGCACACAGCAGGTGGGAGGGGAGGAGCCTTAGGGGTTGGAACCAGATTGACCCCAGGGCTCATAGCCTTCCAGAGTCCAGGCCTGCTGGGGGTTCTGGAAGCTAGGGCTTGGTTCTTAGCTAAGAGCAAGTCCCAGACATGGAGGGTGGCCTTTCCATTGTCACCAGCTGTCAATGTGGGCACCTCTGGCTGCAGCATGGCACCCTCACTTGTTCCAGGTATCAGTGGAGAAAAAGATGAGGCAGTCAATGCTGTTTCAACAGTTTGTTTATAAAAATATTTTTTATTTATTTGTAAGGAGAGAGAGAGAATGAGATTGAAAATGGGTGTGCCAGGGCCTCTAGCCACTGAAAATGAACTCCGGATGGCATGCGCCACTTTTTGCAGCTGGCTTTTACATGAGTACTGGGGAATTGAACCTGGGTGGTCAGGTTTTGCAGACAAGGTTTTGACCACTGAGCCATTACTCCAGCCTTTTGTTTCTTCCTTTTTTCTTTTTTCTATATCTCTTCCTTCTCTTCCTTCCCTCCTTCCTTTTCTTTCTTTCTTTCTTTCTTCCTTCCCTCCTTCCTTTTCTTTCTTTCTTTCTTTCTTTCTTTCTTTCTTTCTTTCTTTCTTTCTTTCTTTCTTTCTTTCTTTCTTTCTTTCTTTCTTTCTTTCCTTCCTTCCCTTCTCCCTCCCTCCTTTCTCTCTCTCTCTCTCTTTCTTTCTTTCATAGGATCTTACTCTAGCCCAGGCTGACCTTGAACTCATGGGATCCCCCTACCTAAGCCTCCCAGTGAAGAGATTAAAGGCATGCACCACACACACACTCAACCCCCTGTTTCAACAGTTTAGAAAATGTCCCAGGTGCTCCACACTGGCTGACCACTTGGTTGTCCTTCCCTGAGGTAAACCCGTCTGTGTTAGTTCCTTGTCTCCTTGCTGTGACAAAATACTTGACAAAAGCAGTTTAAGGGAGGTGTGGAGAGTTGATTTTGGCTCACAGTTTGAGCATAGTCTGTCAGTATGGGTTAGGCCTGTGAGGCAGCTGGTCACATCGCATACACAGTCAAGAAGCAGAGATACAAATGCTGGTACTTGGCTCTCTTTTTCCTTTTTATTCTGTCCAGGACTCCTCCACCCCATGCGATGGTATCACTCATGTTCAAGATGGGTCTTCCTTCCTCAATTAACCATGACTGGAATTGCCCTCCAAGACCTCCCAGAGGTGTGTCTCCAAGGGGAGTCTCAATCCAGTGAAGTTGGCAATGAAGATACCATCACACCCTCCCTCCCCCAGGCTGCTCCTCACCTAGCTCCTGCTGTACTTTTTCTTATCTGCAAGGTCATTGGGGTTCCCATATATCCCTTCATGGTCTGACATGGTTGGAGCCTAAGTCCAGAGCTTTTCCCATTCCTCTAGCCCCCCACACCCCTGGTCTGGGAAGAAGACAGGAATGGCAGATGTGGTGGATTGATTCAGGTGTCCCCCATAAATTTATGTGTTCTGAATGCTTGATTCCCAGCTGATGGCAATTTTGGAATTGGATCCTCGTTGGAGTTGGGGACAGGCTTATCAGGGTTATAGCGAGTGTGATGGTTAGGTTTTGTTGTCAACTATCTTGGGTGGGTCTCTGAGGATGTTTACAGGAAGGCAGCCTCTCAGTAGGGGGCAGGATGTAAAGAAGCTCAAAGAAGCTAGAAGTAAACATTCTTTCCTGTGTGGGCAGGAAGGAAATTCCAGAGACTCAGGAAGCCATTAAGTCTGGGATAGGGTTGCAAGACCCCTCCCTAAGGCTATATAAAGGGTGAGAAAACATCTCACTCACTCTGTCCTGCCCACCTCCTAGCCTGCCTACCTTCTGGTGCTTGTCATGCACCTCTTCTCTGGCATTGAAAAGGAGCTTCCTCAGCCTTCCAGCCTGTGCTGAAGACCAGCAGCTCCCCAGGAAGCCTTTAGGCCTTCAGTGCTGGATTGGGACTGCAGAGGCATCCAGCCACATGGACTGAGCAGTGACCTGTTCGTGACTCTTCGTTTTGCAGACTGCTATTGTGGGACTGTTGTAAGCTAATCCAATAAACTCCCATTTTGTTTACTGCAGTTCATTCTGTTGATTCTGTTCCTCTAGAGAACCCTAATACAGCCAGCTTCCCCTTGCCAGTGTTTGGCACACTCTCCTACTGCTGTTGTTCACCTGATGTTGGCCAGGAGGTGATATCATGCCATCGTTTTCCCTGCCATCATGGAGCTTCCCCTCAAGTCTGTAAGCCAAAATAAGTCCTTTCCTCCATAAACTGCTTTTGGTCAGGTTCTTTGTGCAGCAAGGAGAGAGCTGACTGCAACAGCAGGCCTCCTAGTTCAGACACCCCCAGAAACTCTGCTCCTGACCCCAGGAAAGGCCCTTCCAACAAGCCACAATGTCATAGTGGGGCCTTTGTTTTCTGGGGGAAATGCAAGCAGAAGGAGCAAAGGGACCTGGGTGGAACTTGGGAAGCTTGGGAGGGAGGAAAGGAATTAGGGAAGGAAAGGGAAAGCATCTCACCTGGCGCCTCTTCCAGGTACTGGGGACAGTGGTAGTGAAGGGAACAGGCCAGGAAGGGGAACAAGGAGAAGCCTGGACAGAAGTGTAGAGGAGAGCTGGAGAGAGGCCAGCTGGGCCTGCTTGTGGGGGGGATGGAATCCCTGAAGGGTGGAAAGGTCAGAGCCACTGTCCAGGCAGATCCCTGGCAGAAGCAGGGGGAATGCCAGGAGCCTGGGAGGAGGCAAGAGTCATTGCTTGGCAGTGGACACTGGTCAGGGCAGCATCAGGATGGACACATGTCCATCTTAAAAGGATAGGATGGACAGGCCTGTGACCCAGGGGCTGAACTAAAATAGGTCTTCAGGGATCTGTTCCTAATCTATAGATGGCATTGAATTCATGCATAGGAATTCTGTTTTAAATGTTCTTAACTGAAAATATGTGTATATAGTGAGGTGTGGGGGTACATGTTTGTGATTCCAGCTCTGGGGAGATGGAAGCAGAAGAACTAGGGATTCTAGGCTAGCCTAGGCTACATGAGACCCCACTGACAATCCAATACACATGTAACGCCTCACAGTGCTTGCCTGTCCACAGTGCTCAGGACCTGTCAGCATCAGCATTGAATGAGGCCTGGTCTTCATCTTTCAGGGAGCCAGAGCTCACCAGTCTGGGGGTGCCCCTGGCTGATCAAGTTTTCCCCCTGGTGTGACCTAGGAGGTCCACTGGTTCTCATACCCTATCAAGGTTTTCCAGGGCTGGAGAGATGGCTCAGTGGTTAAGGCACTTGCCTCCAATACCTAAGGACTGGGGTTCAATTCCCCAGTACCTACATAAGCCAGAGGCATCTGGAATTTGTTTGCAGTGGCTAGAAACCCTGGTGTACCCATACTCTCTCTGTCTCTGTCTCTCTCTGTATGTATCTCTCTGTTTGCAAATAAATAAATTTTAAAAAACAGGTTTTCCATTTGCTCTCGGTGCTCTGGTTTCCTGAGGTATGTGTGTAGGGTGGGAGGAGAGTATTCTATCTCCTCAGAGCCTTTACATCAAAGAGCTGCTATATTTTAAGAGAATTTTATAATGTTGTCTCTTTTAATAGCAATGTATTGCTTTTGCCTTCTATTTATGACAAAAAGTTTTGATTTCCCCCTAAGAGTGGTCACATAAAGTTCACTTTTCGATACATGGGTTTAAGCAAAGAGAGTGAGTTCAGGGCTGGGAAGATGGCTCCGCAGTTAAAGGAATTTGCTTACAAAGCCTGATGGCCTGGCTTCAATTCCCCAGTACTCAAGTAAAGCCAGATGCACAAAATGATGCATGCATTTGAAGTTCATTTGCAGAGGCAAGCGGTCCTGGTGTTCCTGTACTCCCCAACCGAAAATAATAAATAAATAAATAAATAAACTGCAAAGCAAATAATAAGAGGTGGAGCAAAACATCCTGTGGTAACAGTGAGGGCAGGTCCAGGCTAGGTGCTAACAGACTCATAGAGATACACGTGTCCCAGGCTAGCCTCAGGCTCACCATGTAGCTAAGGACAACCTTGAATTTATAATCCTCCCACCTCTCAAGTGCTGAGAATATAGGAATGCAACACCATACCTGGTTTATGCTGTGCTGGGGATTGAACCCAGGGTTTCGTGCATGCTAGGCAAGCACTCTACCAACTGATCCACATTCCTGCACTAATATTTGTTTTGTTAAAGGAAAACAGATAGTAGCCAGTCTGATAAGAGGGGTTCAGCTGTCATCCCCTGTCCCCTGACTCCTTCCTCTTTGTGTCAAGTCTGTTCCCTGCTTGCGGCTCCCTGAGATATCACTCCCCCCCAACTGTGTCATGGAGGTGGAGGTAGGAGCCAGAGGGAACAATGAATGAGCGGGAAGGCCTGTAGCCACTTCACTGGAGCTGCTCCTCCTGCCTCAGGGCCTCTGCATCCCTCAGCCTCCTCGGCCTTCAGCCAGCCTGCCCCATGCTCACCTGTTGCCCAGCACCCTCCTCTGCAGGATGATGACATTGGGCTAGGGTGCTCCTGACTACCTTCCCACCTCTGTCCCGATTGGGGAGGGGCTAGGTGGAGGGTGGGTGGGATGGGGGTGCTGAGGGGACTTACTGACCAGCATCTCTAGAGAGCCATGCTCACCCCTTCCCTCTCCTGCAGGCCACCTGTAAACTCTGCCCTCTTGACCCAGGGCACCTGCACAGAGAAAACTAACCCTAACCCTCAAGGGACTGAGAAGCCCACTCTCACCACTGATGGAAATAAATGTGGGGTGGAGGCAGGGCAGAATAGGGAGGAGGTGTCCCAGAGCTACAGTCACCCAGACTGTGGCTGTTATTGGAGGGAATCCCTTATTTACTAGGATTCCAAAGTGCATCAGAGAAGGGGTATTTTTATTCATTTATTTGAAGGGAGGGAGAGAGGAAGGGAGAGAGAGAGAATAGGCATAGATCCTCTTGCAAGCAAACTCCAGATGCATGCATCACTTTGTGCATATGCCTTTATGTGGGTACTGGGGAATTGATCCCAGGCTGGCAGGCTTTGCAAGCAAGCACCTTTAACCATTGAGCCATCTCCCCAGACCATTTATTTTTTCATAATGTGCATTCTCATTGGGTGTTTAGCCAGCCCCTCAAATGATGACCACTCAGGGCCAGCTCTCCTGGCTGCAGGAGGCTCCTCCCTTTCAAGGACTGTGGGGAGGCAGCCGCTCCACTCCAGGCCATTGAGGATGTCTGCATTCTGGGGTTACAATCCAGTGTTTAGCACGCACGTGGCAAGGTAAGACAACCCAACACTGTGCTAGGAATGAAGGGAAGAGGCTGAATCTTGGGTCTCCAGGGCCTCTCAAACCTGAATGACAAGAGAGGGACCTGGGGTCTTGTTGAAACATTGATTGCTAGCTGCACCCCAAGAACAGAGTCTGCATTTCTAACAGGCTCCCAGAACACTTTGAGAATTGCGGTAAGACACAGGTAGATGCAGCGATGCTAGCAGGAGTTGGGGCAGAGACCATGTCCTCCATCTTCCAGTGCCAAGTGGAAAGAACCAGGACATGACCAGATGGGTAGAGGACAAGCATCGGTGTGACACTCCAATGTGAGTGTGTGACTGGGCTGTGTCTCCTGTTCTGTAAAACGGGGGTGGTGTATTTGACCCTCCTGTTATAGCTGAATGCTGAAGTCAGCTTCCCGTTGTGAGATGAGCATCCAAACCAGACACAGTTTATGGGAGCAACAAGATTTTTTTTCAGCTTACAGATCCAGGGGGAAGTACCATCAATGGTGGAAGAAGCTGGCTCTTATTTATAAATACAAGCAGAGAGAAAAACAACCAGCAGCCAGCAACATCAAAAAGCAACAAGCACAAACCTGCAGCAGGCAGGACTCCTCTCCCCAGAGCTCAAACTGCTCTCTTACACTTTTGAACTGGAATTCAGCTCCATCCCCAGTGACATCGTAGGGCTAGATTACAGGATCCATCCCCAGTGACACCTCCTCCAGCCAGGCTGCTGGAGATCAGTTATAAGTCAACGAGGGACACACATTCAAACCACCATGGGGAGACCTGAGTCTATGGGGGACACATATTCAAACCACCACAGGGAGACCTGAGTCTATGGGGGACACACATTCAGACCACCACGGGGAGACCTGAGTCTATGGGAGACACACATTTAAGCCACCATGGGGAGACCTGAATCTATGGGGGACACACATTCAAACCACCACGGGGAGACCTGAGTCTATGGGAGACACACATTCAAGCCACCATGGGGAGACCTGAGTCTATGGGGGACACACATTCAAACCACCACGGGGAGACCTGAGTCTATGGGAGACACACATTCAAGCCACCACGGGGAGACCTGAGTCTATGGGGGACACACATTCAGACCACCACAAGGGAGGAAGCCAAGGCTGAGAGAAGACAATTGACCCACCCAAGTTCACATAGTGGGGAAGTTCAGGGGAAGGGTGCCCAGACCTGCATCTGACTTGACCCTTGCTTTTGGATACCTTGTCCCCACCCCTTAGAAGGGGACATAGACAAATGAGGTTATGTGTGACGGAAATGGATGGGAGGGGCTGGAGGAATGCCAGGAACCAAGGGCCCCAGGTCCTGGCCTCAGAGCTCACCTCTTCTGTGCACCTGCTCTTCCTGAGTCCCTTCTAGTTCTGGCCCAAATGTGGGGAGTGAAGGGGGCCACATGGCTGAGGCCAGTGGGCAGCAGGAAGGGAAGAGGATAGGATGTAATGTCAGGCATGGCTGGGAGCTGTGAGAAAGAACCACTGTGGTGTCCCTCCCTGGGACTCAGTTTCTCCTCTGCAGAGGGACAGGTGGGGTCAGGTGCTGGCTAGCAGTGGGCAGGCCCTACATCTGGCCTGATCCCAGGGCACTGGCACATAGGCTACAGGTGGTGTGAGGTGGTGACTCCGCAGCACTTTCTCTCCAGCTGGGGTGCACTCATGAACACCACAGTCCAGCACAGAGGTGGGCACACAGGGCTTGCCATTCAAAGAGGCAGCATTGTTGTCTACTAGCGAGGAGGGCTTTTTATGTGGGAGCTGGTACCCAGCACACCCTCCCCATCCTGTAACAGAGCCGGGCCTTAGGTCTGAGCTCACAGGTCCCCTTACCTGAATAGCCACCCTCAACTCCCCTCTGTGGTTTACCACCTGGCCATTCCCAGGGGAAGATGTGAGCCAGCAACCTCAGTGGCATCTAAGGGTCCATGACCCTGGTGAACAACCTGCTAGGGGAAAGATTTGACCAACCAAAGCCTTTATGAATGAATGAAGGAAGGAAGGATAGAGTAGTCAGCTCAGCCCTGTATTTTAATTTTTATTTATTTATTTACTTACTTACTTGAGCGAGGGAGAGAGATGGAGAATGGGAGCACCAGCAGGTTTTCCAAGCAAGTGCCTTTAGCCCTTGAGTTATCTCCTTAGCCCCTTAATCGAGCCCTGTTTGATACATGGGGATGTCAGGATCAGAGAGGGAATGCTCCTTGCTCCAAAACACACAGCTAATGAGGATGGCTGCCTGTCTCTTCCGGAGGTCCAGGCAGCCGCAGCTTCATGAGCCCCGAGGCCACACCCTCTTCAGAACCACTGGGCTGAGAAAACAGGGCAGGTGTCAGGGCTGTGCTGGTCTCTCCCGCTGGGTTTGCTCACTGGTATGCCAGGCAGATGCCAGGCTCCAGAGGAAGTAGGCGACAGTGAAGGTGGCAGTGAACAGGGATGGTAGTCTGTCTTCATCCCTGTCCTATTACCTTCCAAGCAGGGGTCCAGTGGCTTCTGGAAGGAGTCATACATAGTAAACCCTCATGTATTGAGTCATTCATTCATTCAATAAAATATGCTAATAAATACTAATAATAAACAGGAAGAATCTCTCTCTTAAAAAAAACTATAATGGCCTACCTGAGGCAGATTGCCTTGTAACAAAAACGATTTGGACTGGGGATGTAACTCAGTCGGTAAGGTGCTTACCCAGCACGGACAAAGTCCTGGGTTGGATCTCCCTCCCCACCCAGCACTGCATCCACAGAGTGTGATAGCTCAGGCCTGTAATTCCAGCGCTTGGGAGGTGGAGGCAGGAAGATGAGAAGTTCAAGGCTGTCTTTAGAAGCATAGCAAGTTTAAGGCTATACAAGACCCTGTCTCAAAAAATATATATAGTTTTAAAATTTTATTTCAATTTATTTATTTATTAGAGAAAGAGAGAGAGAATGCCTGGGCCTCTTGCCATTGTAAACAAACTCCAGATGTGTCACTTTGTGTGTCTGATTTGATGTACGTGGGAATCAAATCCAGGTCAGCACCGTTTGCAAGCAAGCATCCTTAACCATTGAGCCATCTCCCCAGCCCAGGAGGTTTGTTTTGGCTCAGGTTCTGGAGGTACCAGGTCGAGGGGCTGTGTCTGGTGCTGGAGGTCCTGGCAGAGTCCCAAGGTGGCACTGAGCATCCTGTGGAGAGATTTAGAGAGTGTGGCTGTGTCCCTGTGTCTGTCTGGTCTTTCTCTTTGTACAGCCATCAGGACTGGATGGTGGGATCTCTTCCACCTGGCCTGTGTAATCCTAATGGCTTCCCAACCTCTAAACAATCTGAGTTCTCACCCTCTTACTACCTCACAATAGAGACTGACTTTCAACACCATCATGGGGACACCAGCCTTCTTCAGACCACAGCACTGTCAAAGCAAGAACACCCAGAGGTGCCTCTGCTTTCTCAGTGTATGCTTGCAAACAAGAAAAGCATAGCTCGATGCATGCTGCATTTATTGAGCACCTATGCTATGCTGTGATATGCAAATTCAGACTGTCTAGTTCGACTGGGCAACACCATGGCTGTGTCTGTTTTCTGTCTTTTTCTTGCCCAACGTTCTGTGGTGTGTGTTTCCTTATATAACCGAAGACCTTGGTCAGAGCTGGTCGCTGGGCACTAGGACATAGTATCTCAGGAGCCTATTGCCTGGGTTACCAGGAGGGGAGACCATCTTCCTAAACTGGGGTCCTCTGCAGAACCCCCTCTCTACCAGTTGATTGTAGTCTTGCTTCAGGGCAGGCTGAAAGCTACCTCCTCCATGAAGGCCCTGCTTCTTTCCTTTCTGGCCAGCACCTTCAAAGCCAGGAGCTATCTGCCCTGCCCCCGAGTCTTGTGCCCCTTCCTTCTCTCTCAGAGAGTGTAAGACCTTTTCCCTTTGCACACTTCATATCTGAGCTCAAAGAGCTCTTTGTCAAGACCACGCCCCCATCATCACCATAAATGATTATTTATAAATGATTATGTTTGAGTTTATCCCAGAGCCTAGAGCAGCTGGCTGCTCATTCCAGAAAGAGACCTCTACAGAAGGTTCTGGGCAATGGCTAAAACCAAAAGAACAGCTTATACAGTTGCTAGACTTAGTCACAAAAACAAAATAAAGGCTGAGGGAAATGGCTCAGTGGATAACACGTGCTATGCAAGCGTGAGAACCTGAGTTCAGATCCCCAAAACCCATTGTGTAAAGGCTGAGATAGACACTTCAGAAGCTCATGGGCCAGCCAACCTGGTTCACACCATAGCATACAACAAAAGACCCTCTCAAACAAGGTGAGGACTGGCATCCAAGGTTGTCCTTTGACCGCCCCAAGCATGTCCTGGCCTGGGTGCTATGCACACTCATACCCTGACACACATACACATCATATACAGGTGTCCGCAGAGATTAAAAACTAACAAAAGCCAAAGGACTGGTGGGGGGAGAATGGCTCAGTGGATAAAACACTTCCAGCAGAAGCATGAATACCCAAATTTGAAGCCCCAGCCTCCAGGTAAAAAGGGGGACACAGGGGCTTGGGAGATGGCTCAGTGGTTGAAGGTACTTGTTTGTAAAATCTTCCACACAGGGTTTGATTCAGTACTAATGTAAAGTCAGATACACAAAGTGGCCCATGCATTAGAATTTGTTTGCAGTGGCCAGAGACCCTGGTGTACCTATTCTCTCTCTCTCTCTCTCCTTGAAAATAAATAAAAAAAGAAAGAAAAAAAAGCTGGAGACAGTGTCAGGTATTTATAATCCCAGCCCCTAGGAGCAAGAAGGGAAGTGGAGGTAGGATTATCTGTCGAAAGCGAGGGCACCAGCTAGCCTGATGAAAAAGTAGTGAACCATGTAAAGACCAGGTGTCAATGGAGGTGAAAGGTGAGGACAGACACCTGCAACTTGCCCTCTGCTCTCCACACACAGGTGTTGTGGCACATGCATGCCCACACTCACACACATATACATACACCCAAAAATTAAAATAAAAAAAAAAAACAGCCAGGAATGGTTGTGCACTCCTTTAATCCCAGCACTCGGGAGGCAGAGGTAGGAGGATCACCATGAGTTTAAGGCCACCCTGAGACTACAGAGTGAATTCCATCCAGGTCAACCTGGGCTAGAGTGAGACCACCTACCTCAGAAAATAATAATAATAATAATAAATAAGATACAAGCTGGGCCTAGTGGTGCATGCAACATTTGGAAGGCTGAACAGGAAAATCACGCAATCCAGGCCAGTCTGGGATACTGTCAAGGCCCTGTCCCCAAACAAAACAAAGCAAACTTGTCTCGTTACATATGAATTTCACATAAGCAACAAAGAGCTTGTAGTTATAAGTATATCCCAAGTACTGAATTGGGTTATACTTATACTAAAAGTGTTAATTTTAAAGTGAAATGCAATTCATTATCATGTATTTCTATTTTTATTTATTTATTTGCAAGCAGAGAGAGAGAGAGAGAGAGAGAGAGAGAGAGAGAGAGAGGCACAGAGACAGAATATATATGGGTATGCCAGGGCCTCCAGCCACTGCAAACAAATTCCAGGTGCACGTGCCACTTTGCACATCTGACTTTATGTGAGTCCTGGGGAATCCAACCCCGGGTCGTCAGGCTTTGCAGGCAGCATCTCAACCGCTGGGCCATCTCTCCAGCCCCATGTTCTGTTTCATCCAGCAGTCTTAGCACTTCCTATCCTTTTGACTACATTGTAGGGATGGACCCTGTGGCCAGGACCTTGTCCGGGTAGGTGGGCCACTGTGGTATTAACACTTGGTCCTCAGCGGAGAACCCCGGTTGGAGGTAGGGTCAGGAGCCTGCGGGGTGAGGGGGGGTGACACTGAGCGACTCTCCACCTCTCAAAGACCATGGCCATCCCGAGAAGGGTGCCGTGTTGGAGTCCAGGGTGCTGCTCCAATCTGAAGCCACTGAGGCTCTCTGAGCACTCTGCAAACCCAGCCGCAGGTTCCCGGCTGTGTGCAAGGCATTCCTAGGAATGCTTTCTGTGGGAAACAGGCTCACAGGGCTGCAGGGAGCTTAGCTGGAGCCCCAGCCATGGTGGGGTGCTGTGGGCCGGCATCACCCTGGGTGAGGCTGCTGTGGATGCAGGCAGAAGCCCCCCCACCCCGGAATCCTAGATTGAGGAGCATGGAATGACTGAGCATGTTCAGCCTGAATCTTGGACAGAGCAAGGAGGTGCATAGCACTGTGAGCTGACCACTGGCTGGACAGTCAGACAGAAGGTTCCAATCCAGTCTCGGCCATTGATTGCCCCTGTGGCTTTGGACAAGCCTCTTTCCTTTGCCATGCTGTGACTGGAACCCAGAGCCTTCTATATGTAGTCACTTCCTCTCCAGCGCTCTCTGAGCTCATCGCCTCTGCTACATGAACTCCCCCCCCCCTCGGAGAAGTGCCAGTTGCTGAGGTATAGGTAATGATGGCTGTGATTAGAGGCAGTGTGTGTCCACCCTTTCCCTGGGGGCCCTGGGGCCCTGAGCA
>PVHP010000586.1:42347-137760 GCA_004024765.1 Zapus hudsonius
TGTTCTGATAGATCGATCCTCAGCTGATGGCAATTCGGGAATTAGAACCTCACTAGAGCTGTGTTGTTGGGGCGGGCTTATGGGGGTTATAAGCCAGCTCCCCCTTGCCAGTATTTGGCACACCTTCCTGCCGCTGTTTGCAGTGCTGTGGCAGAGGTGATGTCCAGCCCTCTGCTCATGCCATCGTTTTCCCTGCCAGGATGGAGTCTCCCCTTGAGTCCGAAAGCCAAATAAACCCATTCCTCTACAAGCCACTTTTGTTTGGGTTCTTTCTGTGCAGCAACTAGAAAGCTGACTGCAACAAGCACTCAGGGGCCTCTCAGCATTTCAGGCTGTGATTGGCTGTGGTTCCCCTAAGGAGAGAAGAGGAAGTCACCTCTCAGGCCTGGGGCACCAAGAGACAAGGCCACCCTGACCTGAGTCCTCAGGAGGGAGGCCAAGGGCTCCCTCCTGCCTTCAGGCTGCTGGTGTGCATGTGTGTTCCATGTGTGCTGTGTGCAGATTCGTGGACATGAGTCACGTGGGCACGTGGGCACGTGCGCTATGTGATGTGTGATTTGTGTGAGTTCAGTGTTCGTGTGTGCACGTGTGTTCCATGTGTGCTGTGCGCAGATGCGTGGACATGAGTCATGTGAGCACGCGTGTGCTGTGAGAGTTCAGCGTATGCATGAGTGTGATAAGGAGGTGGCTGGGGCAGCGGCACTCTGGGGCTTGGCACCTGCCGGAGGAAGTCAGTCTGTCCTTGCTCCAGAGCACCCCAGCTTGTCCTTCTGCTCTTTCCCAAACTGCTCTGAGGTTCCTGACCAGCAGCTGGCCAACCCCACCCCAGAGACACCCTCCAACACCCCAGCTCTTCCCGGCCCTGCCGCTGTGCCCCCTCACTGACCCGTAACCTCCCAGGCTTCTTTCCCAAGATTCCCATCACTCCCAGAGGTCTCCCGACATCCTGCTCCCAGAGCCTCCTCCCATGATCCCTCGGCCTGTAGGGACTGCCTCCAGGCAATCCTTCCTCTTCTGTTCACTGGTCCTAGGACCTGGCCACCACAGCCCAGTCCCTGGGGCCTGCTGGAGCCACATTTGTTGGGAGCGGCACCCTCCCAGCTCCTCTGCAGCCTTTCATTCATCGCTTGATGCAGCCCCACCCACTTCTGCCAGTCGGTTGCTGGCAGGTGTTTGTGTGGTGAGGGTGGTGAGAGGGGAGACAGGCAGGTGAGAAGCAAAGGCCACCCCACCTGGCCTTCTCCCCACTCCTGGATACCAGACTTCTGTTTTCTCCCTCTCATCCCTGCTTCTGGAAGCTAAGAGATTAATATATGCAAATACCCTTTTCCTAGGGTGGTTTTAGCCTTGAACTCTGTGGATTAAGTTACTTGATTTAAATACATATTTGTCTCCCCTCCCAACATATACACATATAAATCCTAAACACTAAATAAAATTCCCTCGTTTCCCACGTGTTACCGAGCTTCTAATCCCAAGTCCTGGAGGCATCCAGCAGTTTCGACTGCCTGCCCTGCCCGGACTGCAGGCCTTCGGGAGAATATCAAATACCTGTGAGCAGATGGCCCAGTGGAGTTTGCTCATGCCAGGGGTGGAGGACCAGCCCAGCTGGAGGTGCAGCAGCCATGGTGGGGACATTGGAAGGCTGAGACCCATGCACTGAGATGAGAGAGGACACTGTGTTTGGACACAGCGGAGGCCAAGTGTGACTGTGGTCCCCCAGAGGCCTCCTGGAAGGATTAGGAATGCGTGAGCAAGACAAGCCCTAGAGATAGATCTTTCCAGAAGCACTGGGAACCTAGCTAGGTGTGTTCAGAATAATGGGCAAGGGTTCTGGTGTGGGGGAGGGGCCAGGAAAGCTCTTCTCACAAAGCCTTACAAACTCTCCTACTATAGGAGAGAGTCTAGGAAGTCACGGTCATCTCGGTCACCGGCTCTTCTGCAAGATGAGGGACAGGCTAAGTCTGGCCTTTGGGTCCCAGTGGCTTGCCTGCCCTCCCCTGAGACTGATGGCCTAGGTACACCCCCATACTGGCTACGACACCCTCCAGCTCTTCTTCAGAGTCACCTTGTTAATGCGTCCTCTGAAGCCCCCTGCCAGCCCTACACACTCCCAGCCCTGTTCCTTCACTGTTCCAAATAGCAGATAGCAGCCTCCTTCCTGGAACTTCGGAAGTTCCTTTGGATTGTGTTGTTCCAGTCTGTTAGTTCTCCCTCCCTCCCTCCCTCCCTCTCTCTCTCTTAATCTCGTTTTAGCACATGCTGACCTGGAATTCACTATGTAGCTCAGGCTGGCCTCGCACTCATAGTGATCCTCCTACCTCAGCCCTCCCAAGTACTGAGATTAAAGGTGTGTGCCACCTGGACAAGCTTTTGTTTGTTTGTTTTCAGACAAGATCTCATGTAGCCCAGCTTAACCTCAAACTCACTATGTAGCTGAGGCTGACCTTGAACTCCCAATCCTCTAGCTGCTGCATACTGAGTGCCTGCATTAGAGGTGAGCCCCAACACTCTTGCCTATAAGTTACATTTTGCCTATAATTTACTTTTTAAAATGTGTGTGTGTGTGTGTGTATGGTGTGTGAGTGTACAGGTGCATGCCTTCCACCTCACACACGGGAAGGTCAGAGGGTAACTTTCGGGTGTCGGTTCTCACTGTCTATCTTGTCTGAGGCGGGGTCTCTTTGTTGTTCACAACTGTGTCCACCCAGCTGGCTGGCCTGGAGCTTTTGGGGAGCCTCCTGTCTTCACCTCCCACCTCATCCTAGTAGCGCTGGGATTTCTGGGACTCACGACTGCTTTTAGGTGGCTTCTGGAGATCTTGACTCAGGTCCTGTGTGTTCCACCAACCCATCACTCCAGCTCTGTAATTCACTTTTTATGCTGCTTATACTATTTTACCGTCTTCTTCTCACTCACCTGAACCTCTTAGGAGAAAGGAAGCTCGCGGGCCAGGGGCACCCAGTAGGTACTCAGGAAACACCTCTGGTTTGGATGAGCCCAGCAAACATTACTCAAATCCCTACTCTGGCCAGACTCCTACACAAAGGCAAGTTCAGCCAGCGGAACCAGCGAGAGGCTCCGGGACCAACGCAGAGTGGCAAGTCCTAATTGAGAACCTTTTGTGTCTAAGCAAGTCCTGGATTCCTGGCTGGGGGGGATGGTGGGAAGAAGACCCACGCTGCCTGCCTGCCTGCGTCACCACAGCTCTCACTGACAGGTCCCCAGGGAGATGATGCTGGGACAGAGCCAGAGTGAAGCTCGGGTGCTGGCCTTGGGAGGATAAGACCCAGCTCTCTCTGCTGTCATCTGTATGCTGCTATATAACTGTGCGATTCTTCTACCCATCCATCTGTGTCTTTCTTCCCTTGTTTTCTTTTTGCTTCTTTTTGGTGACGGGGTCTCAAGTAGCCTGGGCTGGTCTCCAACCCACTGTGTAGCTGAGGCTAACCTTGAACTCCTGATCCTTCTGCCTCTGCCTCCCAAGAGCTGGGATCATAGGCACCGCATCGGGCACAGGGCTTCGTGCGTGCTAGACAAGCACTCTACCAAGTGAGCCGCAGGCCAGCCATGTCTGTGTCCTTATATTTGAAGTGGAACCTTTTCTTTCTCTGTCCCTCCTTCCCTTCTCTTTTTATTATTATCTACTTACTGTAGTGCTGTGGCTAGAACCCAGGGTCTCGCATATGCCAAGCCATTGAGCCAAGTCTCCAGCCCCTTTGGTTTATTTTTTGAACCAGGATCTCATGTAGCCCAGCCTGCCTCAGCCTTCTGAGTGCTGGGATGACAGGCATGTGCTACCACTCCAGACTCATGATTATTAATATCAGCATTTGCTGATTGCTCAAGGCATCGAAATACCCAAGCCTCACTTGTCACAGTTAATGCGGAACTACTTCATGCCAATGTAGAAACCTCTCAGCCGCCAGCATGCGCTTGCTATGGCCCTGTTATCCTTTGCGCTGTGATTTTCATATGGGCATGTGTATAACTTTCTTTGCATAATCCTTTATATTTAAGAAATAAGGACTTTTAAAAGGTGGAGTTTTTTTTTTGTTTGTTTGTATGTTTTATTTTGCTTTTTCAAGATGGGGTCGACTTGCTCTAGCCCAGGCTGACCTGGAATTCACTATATAGTCCCAGGCTTGCCTCAAACTCACAGTGATCCTCCTACCTTGGCCTCCTGAGTGCTGGGATTAAAAGTGTGTGCCACCACACCTGGCCAAAAATGTTGTCTTTGATTGGCTCAGGTATTGGTCATTCTGAATGTTCTTCCTGAATGTCCATTTTGTGTCTTTCCCTATGTGGCTCAAGGATTTTCTTGACACTTCATTCGTGGTGTGTCTTCTGGTGAAAAAGGACTTTCTTTTTTAAATTTAAATTTGATTGGGAACTTTGCTATATGAACATATTACAAACTGGTGGTATTTCAGAGTTTCGTTTTGAAAATCTGAAGATGGGACCAGATGGCTCATTGGGTAGAGTGCACGCCACACAGGCACGAGACTGAGGTGAGATACCCAGGACCCACATAAAATGCCAGGTGTGGTGGCACATGCCTACAATCCCAGCACCCGGGAGGCAGAGACGGGAATCCCTGGGGCTCACTGGCTAGCTATTCCAGTGGAATTATGAGTTCAGGTTCAGCAAGAGACCCTGCCTCAAAGAATAAGGTGGAGAGTGATTGGGGAAAACAGCCAACATCAACCTCTGATCTCTACACACATACACACACCACAAACATGTACACATGCCAAAATATTAAAAATTATTAATTATTCTTTCAGGATATTTTGCTGGGTATAAAATTCTTGGGCGAAAGTTTTGTTTTCTTTCTCTTTTTAAATGACTTTAAAATTTTTTTTTGAGGCAGGGTCTCACTCTGGTGAATGAGGCTGACCTAGAACTCATTCTTTACCCCAGGCTGGCCTTGAACTCAGGGCACTCCTTGCATCCCAGCCTCATGAGTGCTGGGATTAAAGGTATGTGCCACCATGCCCAGCTAAATGATTTTTTTGGTTATTGTTGTTTTTTTTTCCAGGCAGGGTCTCACTCTAGCTCAGGCTGACCTGGAACTCACTCTTTGCAAGCAGAGAGGAGAGAAAGAGAGAGAGAGAGAGAGAGAGAGAGAGAGAGAGAGAGAGAGAGAGAGAGGGAGAGGGAGGGAGGGAGGGAGAGAGAGAGAGAGAGAGAGAGAGAGAGAGAGAGAGAGAGAGAGAGAGAGAGAGAGAGAGAAAGAGAATGGGTATGCCAGGCCCTCCAGCTCTTGCAAACAAACTCCAGATGCATGGACCACCTTATGCATCTGGCTTTTCATGGGTACTGGGGAATTGAATCTGGGGTGTTAGGCTTTGTAGGCAAGTGCCTTAACTACTGAGCCATCTCTCCAGCCCTAAATGACTTTTTAATTTAGAACAATTTCAAATTGACAGAGAGTTTCAAATATAGCACAGAGGGGCTGGGAAGATGGCTCAGAGGATAAAGTGCTTGCCACACAAGCCTGAGGACCCAAATTCAGATCTAGGTAAAAAGCCAGAAGCCATGGTGGGCTTCTCTGTAACCCAGGCTGACCTCAGACTCATGAAGGTCCTCTCACCTCAACCTTCACAATGCTGGAATCAAAGGCATGCATCGCCATGCCTAGCCATGGTGGGCTTTTGCAATCCTAACACATCTACAGCAAGATGGGAGGCAGAGACAGAATGTTCTGGAAGCTAGAGGATCCTGCCAGGCTGGCAAACATGGTGGTGAACAATATGGAGAATGAGAAGCCCTGCCTAAAATGAGTTAGTAGGAGAAGACCAATCCTGGAAAATTGTTCTTCCACACGTGCCCTGTGACATGTGTGTTGTGAACACACATACATATGCACACACCAAAAACTAAAATACTCTAACAAATAGTACAAGTTGGGTGTGGTGGCTCACACCTTCAATCCCAGCACTCTGGAGGCTGAGAGAGAAGTAAGTGCCAAGAGTTCAAGGGCAGCCTGGGCTATAGAGTGGCTTCCAGGTCAGCCTGAGCTAGTTACTTAAAAATACCAAATAAATTAATAGCAAATATAATTAAATGATAAAAAAATAATAATATAGAGAAGCTGAGCGTGGTAGCTCACACCTGCATTCCCAGCATTTGGGAGGCTGAGACAGGAGGATTACCATGAGTTTGAGATCTCTCTGGGTTACACTGAGAACCCAGGCCCTCCTGGCTCAGCAGGGAGCAGAGGTTGTCATACAAGCATGAGGGTCTGTGAAAGCTTGATTCACATTAAGTTCAATTTCCCAGCACCCATGTAAGCAGCTGGGTGTGGTTACACACCCCTGTAGTCCCAGGCCTGTGGGTAGCAGAGACCCGAGAATCACTGGGACTCACTGGTCAGCTATGGCCGGAAATGGCAGCTCCAGGAACCGTGCGGCTGGGTGATGGAGGACACCTGTCGGTCTCCTCTGACCTCCGCTCACATGTGCAGGGATGGGGCACAGGTGTCTGCAGACACATGTGCTTACATATACCACACATTAGCAATAGATAAATAATTGAGGAGGAATGAAAAATACAAAATATGGGCTGGAGAGATGGCTCAGTGGTTAAGGTGCTTGCCTGCAATGCTTAACAATCCAGGTTCAATTCCCCGGTACCCATGTAGAGCCAGATGCACAAAGTGGTGCATGCATCTGGAGTTCATTTGCAGTGGCAGGAGGCCCTGGCACGCCCATTCTCTCTCTCTCTCTCTCTCTCTCTCTCTCTCTCTCTCTCTCTGTCTCTATCTGTCTCTCTGCTTGCAAATAAATAAAAGAAAATAGGACAGAATGACCAGGGTTCCGTTCTGATAGCTGGTCCCCATGGCTGCACCCATGACGGGGCAGTCTGGGGCCTGAGAGCTGACCCTGGTGCACTATCGTGCAGGGAGGTTTGCGCAACTACCAAAAATGTCTGTCACAAAGCTCTCCTGCATATTGTTCCTCAGTCGTCCCCACCTGCCCAAACCCCTGGAGACCCCTCCTCTGTTCTCCATCTGTGACCCTGTCATTTCAGGAATGTTGTGTATGTGGGGAGGGAATCATAATGGTTTATTGTCTATAATTATGGAAGCTATCAATAAAATGCTAATAAGAGAGTGTTGTATGCATAAACTCATGCAGTGTGCAATCTTTCCTGAGTGGCTTTCGTTGCACGTGCACGTGTAACAAGTTGAGTGTGGCATGTGTGTGCAGATGTGTGTGCACGGAGGCCAGGGAACACTGGTGTCTGTTTCTCTCACTCATCTGTGCACTTCCTCAAGATGGAGTTTCTCTAGCCGCTGCAAACTAATGCCAGGCGCATGCACCACGTTTTGTGTCTGGCTTTATGTGGGTGCTGGGGAATTGAACCTAGGCCTACAGGCTTTGCAAGCAAGTGCCTCTAACTACTGAGCTATCTCCCCAGCCCAAGATGGAGTTTCTCACTGAACCTGGAACTGCCATTTTTGTAAATTCCAGATTCTCTGGCGTCTGCTCCCCACAGGATAAGGGTTACAGATGTGCATGCCCCACATAGGTGCAGGAAAATTGAACTTGGGCCCTCACACTTGTACAGCCAGTCATTTCTCTGCCTCCCCCTCCAAGTGGCTTTTAAAAACAATTTATTTGACAGTGAAAGAGAGTGAGTATGGATGTGCCTCTGGCTGCTGCAGCAAATAATCTCCAGATGCATGCACTACTTTGAGCATCTGGCTTTACATGGGCACTGGGGGAATTGAACCCAGGCCATCAGACTTTGCAAGTGCCTTTACCCACTGAGCCATCTCCCCTGTTGACTAGAGGTTACCCTGGAGACCCACCTCACCCAACAGTGTATCTCAGTGGTCCATTATCTTTTTTTTAGCCCGCTTGTGTTCGCGTGGGAGGAGGTAGAGTGTTATGTGCAGTGTGATGTGTGTGCTCTGTGTGATGTGTGGTGCATGCATATGTGTGTGCAGATGCACGAACCCCATGTTACCTGCATGCAGAATGACAGGTGTCCTACTGTTAATGGCTCATCCACAGACAGAGTCTCTTCCTCAACCCAGAGCTGCTGTCCATCAATAAGCTCCAGCTCCAGAAGTTTGTGGCCACACCCAGCTTTACGAGTTCTGCAGGGCCAAACTTGGCAGTCTCCGGCCTGAGAGGCCCTCATCCTTAAGCAGCAAGTGCTCCTTAACCGCTGAACCATCTCCCCAGCCAGGTCCACTGGCTTTCATTGCTGAGTGGCTGCCTATGGTTTGTTTTAGCATTCACCCATTGAAAGACATCATGGCTGTTTCTGGCTTTGGGCTATTACGAATAAAGGTTCTTGTGCATTCGTGTACAGATTTTACTGGGGATGCAGGCTTCTATTCCTCCAGGATAAATGTCTAGGAGCCTGATGGCTAGCTCATATGGTCAACGTATGCTTCGTTTTTAGAAAACTACCAATTTTCCATCATGACCATACAATGTACCTTTCCCAACAGCTACCCATGAGAGATTTGGTTTCTTTGCATTTGGTGTTGTTATTTTTTGTTTTGTTTATTATTGTTGTTTTTTAATTGCTTTGTTTCATCCGTGTTCATAGACAAGGAGTGATGTCCCTCTGTGGCTTTAATTTGCATTTCCTTAATGGATGATCAAATATCTTTCAAATATTTTTATTTATTCATTTGCAAGCAAAGAGGGGGGTGCACCAGGACCTCTAGCCACTGCAAACAAACTCCAGATGCATGCACCACTTTGTGCATCTGGCTTTACATGGGCACTGGGGAATTGAAGCCAGGCTATCAGGCGTTGCAAACAAACACATTTAACCACTGACCCATCTCTCCAGCCCTTGAACATCGTTTATATGCTTATTCACCACTCACACATCTTCTTTGATGAAATATCTCTTCATGCATTTTGACCATTCTCTAATTGGATTTCTCTTACCTGAGTTTGGATAATTCTTTCTATAATCTAGAAACAAATTCTTTGTTAGATGTCTTTCTAGGTGATATGAAAATACAGTTGAGCCGAGCATGGTGGCCCAGCACTCTGGAGGCTGAGAATTGGAGGATCTCTGTGAGTTCAAGGCCAGCCTGGGGCTACAGAGTGAGTTCCAGGTCAGCCTGGGGCAGAGTGAGAACCTGCTTCAAAAGGGAAAAAAATGCACAGTTGGTTCTCCGCATCTGGGGACTCCACCTCCTTGGCTCAACCAACTGCAGATTAGATATTTGGGGGAAATTTGTTCATCTGTGTTGAATATGTACAGACGTTTTTCTTGTCATCCCATAGCACTGCTCTGTATCTGGAATAAGTCATCTAGCAATTATTGAAAGTATCCACGGGAGATGTAGTCTATGCGAAGTGACACAAGTTACGGAAGGGACTTGAGCTTCCATAGGTTTTTGACGTCAGTGGAGTTCTGGAACAACCTGAGGGGCAGCTGAACCTTCTCCCAACCTGTGATGTGTCTTTTTATCCTCTTATCAGGGTAGTTTTCGACAGAGCCAACAATTTTGATGAAGTCCAATTTGTTGAATTTTTTCTTTAGTGTTAAGTTTAAAAGCTCTTTCCCAGCCTAAACACTGATTTTTTTCTCTTGTCTATTTTTTTTTTGTTCTGAAATTGTTATACTTTAGCATTTCTCACTTAAATCTGCCATCCATTGCCAGGCATGGTGGCACACTCCCGTCATCCCAGCACGTGGGAGGCAGAGGCAGGAGGATTGCTGCAAGTTTGAGGGTTCCCTGCCATCCACCTAATTTGGGGCAAAGTCCCCAGCTGTTCATGGTTCCCCAGGCGAGCTGGCCTGGAGCCGCCTGGATTCTCCCATCTCCTACTGGAGGATCAGGACAGGTTTACTGTGGCTCATCGTGGCAGGGAGGGCTTGGCGTCAGGGAATTCTATGACAGCAGCACCTGGCTGCTGAGAAGCCTCACCTGCCCTCAGAGGGGCAGATCAGGAAGCTAAGAGAGACAGGAAGTGGGGCAGGCTATAAACCTTGACCTGCCCCTCCCTCAGACCCACTTCCTCCAGCTAAGCCCCACCTCTTAAAGGTTCCACAACTTCACAAATCAGCACCACCCTTTGGGGATCAAGTTTTCAAACACATGAGCCTGGGGGAGATATTTTAAACTCAAATGATAGCGTTCTTTTAATCTAATCCCACCACAAAAAAATAGAAGTTCTACCATGCATGCCAAGTTAATTTCCTCTGAGGGCTGAGGCTAAATTCAAGGTTCCATTTCTTTGGCAGGTACATGTCCAATTGCTCCAGCATCTTTTGTTTGAAAGGCCTGCTCTTGGGCTGAGAATGCAGCTTAGTGGTAGAGCATTTGCCCAGCATGCACAAAACCCTGGGTTCTGTCCCAGTATTGCAAGAAAGGGCTGCCCTTCCCCCCCTGGTTTGCACTTGGACTTTGGGGCTTCAGTTGCATATACTTGCGTGGATCCTTTTCTGGCTCTTTTCTGTTCCACTGATGTGTTTGTCTGGTGCTTCATTTATAAGTGCCACACAGTCCCCATTCCTGATGCTACACTATGTCACTCCTCCCAGGTTTTCATTAGTTTGCAAGTCTTTTAAATATTCATATTTGTTTGACGTTTTCTTATTAATTTTGAAATAATATGGTTGATGTCATTAAAGCATCTTGCTTGGATTTTTTTTTGTAGGTGTATGTGTGTGGCATGAATGTATGTGTGTATACAGGTTCATATATATGGAAGCCAGAGGTTACTGTCAGGTACCTTCCTATTTATTTGTTGTTTGTTTGTAAATACAGAGAAAGAGAGATAGAAGGTGGGCGCACCAGTTCCTCTTGCTACTGCAAATGAACTCCAGGCTCATGTGCTACTTTGTGCATCTTATGTGGGAAATAGGGAATTGAACCCTGGCCAGCAGGCTTTGCAAGCAAGTGCCTCTAACCTCTGAACTATCTGTCCAGCCCTCAGGTGTCATCCTTGTTGGATGACCACTTTATTTACTGAGATAAGGTCTCTAACTTGAACACAGATCCTGCCAGTTTGACCAGTTTATGCCATCCTGCCTGTTCTGGGCCTCCATTTCTTCACCTCCGAGTCATTGGGTTACAGGCAAGGCTACCATGCTGTTGTGGTCAGCTTTCTAGTTGCTGCGCAAAAAGAACCCAAACAAAAGAGGCTTGTGGAGGAATGGGTTTATTTGGCTTAAGGACTCAAGGGGAGAATCCATCCTGGCAGCGAAAACAATGGCATGAGCAGAGGGGTGGACATCACCTCTGCCACAGCACTGCAAACAGCAGCAGGAAGGTGTGCCAAACACTGGCAAGGGGAAGCTGGCTTATAACCCCCAAAAGCCTGCCCCCAACAACACAGCTTCATTGAGGTTGTAAATCCAAACTGCCATCAGCTGAGGATCGATTACCTAGAACACATTCATTTATTTGTGGGGGACACCTGGATCAAACCATGACACATGCCCACCCGTCATTTATGTGGGTGCTGGGGATCTGAACTCTGGTCCTCACGCTGTGTGGCAAACACTATACCCACTAAGCCATCTCTTCAGTCCTTGCTTGGATTTAGATAGGACTTGTGTTAAACTTACATACCAGTTTTAGGTAGAGTTGACATTTCTACCATGTTGATTGACATAGACTACAATTATTTTTTTTATATTTTATTTGTTTATTTGCAAGCAGAGAAAGAGAGACACTCAGAGAGAATGGGCTTGTCAGGGCCTCCAGTCACTGCAAATAACTCCAGGTGCACATGCCACTTTGTGCATCTAGCTCTACATGGGTACTGGGGAATTGAATCCAGGTGGTCAGGCTTTGCAGGCAAGTGTCTAAACCGCTGAGCCATCTCTCCCGCCCCTGTTTCTAAAATAAATTAAATTATTTTTAATTTTTGAAATTAGTTGTATAATTTTTTTAGTTGTATAATTTTAGCATATAATAAGTCCTCTTTTTTAACTTAAGTCTAAATATTTTGCTTTTTTATTTTGGGAGGTTATTTGTATATATTTTTATATATAATTATATTGTATTTTTCATTCTTAGTTTCCATGTGTTCATGGCTAATAAATAAACATGATTTGGGTCTTGTGTGTTAACCTTGTATCCTGTGCCCTTGTTGTGTTCATTTAGAAGTCCTGGGAGGTTTGGTTGTTGTTTTGCTTTTGACGGAGGCCATAATGTCACCCAAGCTGATCTAGAATTTATTACATAGCCCAAACTGGACTCAAACTCAGATCCTCCTGCTCAAATTTACTGAGTGCTGGGATTACACAACTGGCTTGGTAGATATTTTATAGATGCTTTTGTATATAAATAATCATGACATGCCATCACCAAAAAGAGTTATTTTTATTTTCACATTTCTGATCTACATGAATTTCGTTTTCTTGCTTTATTGCTATGGCAAGAAGTTTCAGCACTAGCTGGGTATGACGGTACATCCTGGCACTCAGGAGGCTAAGGGAGGAAGATCTCAAATTTTAGGCTAGCCTGAGCTACAGAGTGAGTTCAACAGCCTGGATATTCTGTTTCAAAATGAGATAGATAGGCAAACAGATAGACAGAGGCTAGTTATGTACAAGGACCTGGATTCAATCTTTAGTACTACAAAAAATTTTCTGAACTAAACACATATTATTGAGAATAGATATCTGCACATTTTTTAGTGATGAGGGTAGAGGAAGAGCTCAGGTATTTGGATATCTTTCCTCAGGTACCCTCAACCTTTTGAATTTTTTTTTTATCAACAGCTTCTATAATTACAGACAATGAATAATTATCCCTCACCACCCACACTTTCCCCCCTCTCAAATTCACCTTCCATCATATCCCCCCTCCTTCTCATTTAGTCTCTCTTTGTTTTGATGTTATCATCTTTTGTTTGTTTGTTTTTGTTTGTTTTTTTTGTTTTTCAAGGGAGGGTCATGTTGTAGCCCAGGCTGACCTGGAATTCACTGTGTAGTCTCAGGGTGGCCTTGAACTCATGGCAGTCCTCCAACCTCTGCCTCCTGAGTGCTGGGATTAAAGGTGTGCGCCACCACGCACGGCTTGATGTTATCATCTTTTCTTCCTATTATGAAGGTCTTTTGTAAGTAATGTCAGGCACTGCGAGGTCATGAATATTGTGACAGTTAGGTTTTGTTGTTAACTTGATCTTTTAAATTATTTTGGGTAGGTCTCTGAGGATTTTTACAGAAAGTCAGCCTCTCAGTGGGATGTAAAGAAGCTCAGAGAAGGTAGAAATGAACATCTCTTCCTGGAAGGGCAGTGCAGGAAGGAAAGAGACTCAGGAAGCCAACAAGTCTGGGATAGAGTTGCAAGACCCCACCCTAAGTCTATATAAAGGGGAAGGAAATCTCTGTTTGCTGGTGTGTGTGTATTAGTGATGGCTTTTCTCTCTTTTCTTTGCTCATACCTGTGAAAAGGGGCTAGCCTCATTCATCATTACGGAACTTCCCCTGGATCTGTAGCTTCAATAAATATTTTTCTATCATAACTGTTCCTGATTTGGAGATTCATCCCAGTGGTGTGTGGCTGATTATGGCAGTTTTGGTACCAGGACCTGGGTTCATATTACTGAGATGAATCTGACCATATGGATTTTGGTTTTCTTGAACTTGTGTGCTGGAGGAATGGACATGGATTTGATACTTGTAACTGAAGATGCCTTCCAGAGTGGTAAACCATGTTTTATAGACTATTCTGGTGAGAGTTTGGAAATACTAAGTGCAGAGAGAATTGCATTTGGAGGCTCAGCTTATGAATTTTCTAAGGGGAAGGAGAGACTGAAGAGAAAGTTATTAGAACTGTGTTACTGGAATAATAGCTGGCTCCATTCTACTGCCCATGCCCAGAGAGCTCGATTAAGGTTGAATTTAAGTAATGGACTGGTGATATGGAACTGAGAATTTAAGATTGAACGTTGGAAAAAAACTCAAAGCAAATTTAACTTACTGGCACAGAGACTGGCTTTAGGTTACTGAAGCTGCTATTGTCAACACATTAGCAATCTTAAAGAAGATAGCCTAACTGCTCTACGTTGAAGCAATGGAAAGGATGCCTGAGGTGTTTCCACCCAGGCAAGACTGAGTGAAAGACTGTGCAAACTCTTTTGGAGGGAGATAGCTAAAAGGAATAAACCTGTTCTTCCAAGTCATGATTTATTTCGCCCCTGAATTAACAACATGGCTGTGTCCTGCATACCAGGTATTACTTTTGTTTGTTTCTTTCTTTCTTTCTTTTTTTTTTTTTTTTTTGGTTTTTTGAGGTAGGGTCTTGCTCTAGCCCAGGCTGACCTGGAATTCACTATGTAGTCTCAGGCTGGCCTTGAACTCATGGCGATCCTCCTACCTCTGCCTCCCAAGTGCTGGGATTAATGGTGCGCACCACCACGTCCAGCCTTGGTATTACTTTTGGAAGCATGAAAAATGCATGAGTGGAGTGGGTCATGAAGTACACATGTTGCTGCTGAGATGCGATATATGGAACAGGGCGTGAAGTCCATGATCAACAAACGAAGCCATCGGAAGATGGACCGTGGTTTATAATGGAGACCTGAAGATGTTTTGGGCATACCAGACAAGCTGGAGGGACAGAATTGGAAAATCTGGAGACTTGTCAGTCACTGGTTGTGATATTGGACTTGAACTGCAGATGTTTGATGTTTGCTTAATGGTGGTTGAGTTTGCATCGGTCCAGTCTTGTTATGCCTCATAGAAGTTAGAAATGCTTACTCTGTGCCATTATATTAAATAAAAGTTACATGTTAAAAGCATGTAACTTGGCTTGATTTTACCAGACCAAGCCTTATGTTGGGAGGAAATTGTGCTTTTCCAGTTGCACACAGAATAGTTATATCATGTTAGGCAGAATTATCATGCTGTCACTGTCTTCATCTGGAAATTAAGTATGATGAAAGGAGATATGGTTTGATGTCAAGTTGACAAGGGGTGGACTTGTGATGGTTAAGTTTTGTTGTCAACTTGATTTTTTAAATTATATTGGGTGGGTCTCTGAGGATGTTTACAGGAAAGCAGCCTCTCAGTAGGGGTCAGGATGTAAAGAAGCTCAGAGAAGCTAAAAATAAATATCCCTTCCTGGGAGGGTAGTTCAGGAAAGAAATTCCAGAGACTCAGGAAGCCAACAAGTGGGATAGGGTTGTAAGATCCCTACCCTAAGGCTACATAAAGGGGGGAGAAAAAAATATCTCTCACCGCCTTGCCTGTTTGCTATTTGCTGGTGTGTGATGTTTGTGATGTCCTCTCTCTCTCTCTCTCTCTTTCTCTCTCTCTCTCTCTCTCTCTCTCTCTCTCTCTCTCTCTCTCTCTCTCCCCCCCTTGGACCTGTGAAAGGGGGATAGCCTCTTTCACCATTACGGATCTGTAGCTTCAATAAATCTTTTCCTCCCATAACTGTGCCTTGTTTGGAGATTCATCCCAGTGGCGTGTGGCTGACTATGACAGCTGGAAGATTGTGTTGTAAGCAGTCCTACCCTTCCTTTGGCTCTGACATTCATTCCACCACGTCTTCCACAGTGAACCCTGAGCCTTGGAAGGTGTGATAGAGATGTCTCGGTACTGAACACAACACTGTCACTTAGCCCTATGGTTCCTTTTGAGTCATCCCCATGGTCACCGCCATGGGAAAAGAGAAGCTTCTGTGGCCAAAAGTGAGAGTAGCATTAATACATGGGTATAAACATTTAAAAAGTGCTTACAGGACAGTATGGTGGGCATAATATATGCATTTAGCCAGACAACAGCAGGTATTACTCCCCTAGGGCTCATGACCTCCCTCACTATAGGGTGTTTATTAGGTCTTCAGTATCAGGCATGTATTCCCTCCTGTGGAGTGGGGCCTCCAGTCCAATTAGAGAGCAGTTGGTTTCCTCCATCACAGACATGCCACTATTGCCCCAGTTGGCACATTTGGCCTGGCTGGCCCGTCTTAAGGCTTGCAAGGTTCACTGCTGTTCACCACCCTTGATGACTTCTCTCTTCCAGCATAGCTTTTTCCAGCTTCCTGTCAGCTGGATAACAGGGAGGAGGTTTCCAGATCAGGTCCAGCTTGATTTCTCAGTGACCTGCAGCCCAAGCATGTGAATTCTTTAGCAATAGGGTTTTCTGATATTCTTATAAGAGATTAGACTAACGACTCAACTTTTCTTTATTTCTGGAGTCAGATGTGTTCCCATTGCCTAGTGAGGCCCTGATTTTCTCTGTTTATTTTTTTAATTTATTTATTTCTTATTTGTTTATTTATTTAAGAGTCCTAGGGATTTCTGGTCTCTCCAGCCCTTTTTTTTTTAAAAAAAAAACTTTATACTTATATATAATGTTTATGTGTGTATTTGTGTATTGTATAGGCATGCCATGGCCTCTTGCTGCTGCAAACTCCAGAAACACTGGCTACTTTGTGCATCTGGCTTTATGGGAGTACCGGGGAATCAAACCAAGACCTGCAGGCTTTAAGAGCAAGTGTCTTTACCCACTGAGTCATCTCCCCAGCCCTGTTTTTTTAAAAAAATATTTTATTCATATATTTCTTTATTTGCAAGCATGGAGAGAAAGGAGAGAGGTTGGGCACACCAAGACCTCCTGCCACTGCAAACGAACTCCAGAAACATTTCCACTTTGTGCATCTAGCTTTATGGGGTTACTGAGGAATCAAACCCAGTCCTGCAGGCTTTGCAAGCAAGCTGTCACCCCAGCCCTCCAGCCCTATTTTTTAAATACTTTATTTATTTATTTTCAGAGAGAGAGAGAGAGAGAGAATGCATACCAGGACCACCTCCTTGTGGGTCTGGCTTATGTGGGTCCTGGGGAATTGAACCCGGGGCCTTAGGCACTGGAGGCAAGTGCCTTACCCGCTGAGCCATCTCTCCAGCCCTCCAGCCCTATTTTTTAAAAAAGGATTATGAGACCTCTATGATTTTATTTTATTCAATTTTGTGCAGATATACTCAAGACCAGGATACAGCCTATTTTAATAAGTGTGCTGTAAGCACTTGAAAAGTATATATTCTGGCTAGGAATATAGCTTTATTGTTAGAGTACTTGCCTAGCATGCATGAGACCCTGGGTTCAATCCGTAGTATTCAATAAACTGGATTTTGTTTGCACACCTGTCATTCCAGTACTCTGAAGATGGAGGCAGGAGGAACAGGAGTTCAAGGTCATCCTCGGCAATATACAACAAATTCGGGGTCCACCTGGGTTATATGATATCCTGTCTAAAACAAAAAGAGAGAGAAAGAAAATAAAAAAAGAATATGTGTTTTGCTGTAGTGGAGAATGTTCTATAAATAACTAGATTGTGTTGGTTGCTGGTGTTATTTTGTTTTGTTTGTTGTTTGTTTGAGGTAGTATCTCACTCTAGTCCAGGCTGACCTGGAACTCTTTCTGTAGCTCTAGGCTGGCCTCAAACTCACAGAGAGCTTCTTGCCTCCTGCCTCAGCCTTCTGGTGCTGGGACTAAAGGCAGGCATCATCATGCCTGGCAATGGTGTGGTATTATATCACTTCGTCTCCTGTCTAGTTGTTCTATTAGTTGTTGGGAGATGAGTGTTGTCTCTGATTGTAATTGTGTCCATTTCTCCATATTTTGGTTTTGCTTTGCATATTTGAAACTCCTGTTTCATGAATCAAATTCACATCACTGTCTTCTTAGTGTTTGACACATCTGCCATTACATGATGTCCCTTGTTGTCCCTGGTGCTTTGAAGCTACTTTATCAAATACTGATTTAGCCATTGTACTCTTTTTGATTAAGCTTCACATGGGAAAGATCTTCATCCATGTATTTATTTTCAACCTGTCCATGCTTATACAAATAGTTCCCAGTTTGCAATGGTGACTTTTTTTTAATCCAATGTTTTAAAGTGATATGTACTCAATAGAAACCATACTCTGAATTTTGAAATTTTCTTTTATCTAGTACTAGGTATTTTGCTATTCTCTCACAAAGCCACGGACAGAAGGTCGCAGCTCCCAGTCAGCCATATAAACAAGCAAGTCTACACTGTGATGTTCAGTCCATTATGTCCAATAAGTACATCTTGTAATATTTTCAGTTTATAAATTTATCAAGATATATTCCAGCTGGGCATGGTTGTGCATGCCTTTAATCCCAGCACTTGGGAGGCAGAGGTAGGAGGATCACCATGAGTTCAAGGCCACCCTGAGACTCCATAGTGAATTCCAGGTCAACCTGGTCTAGAGTGAGACCCTACCTCGAAAAACCAAAAAAAAAAAAAAAGATATGTTCCTGTTGTAAATAGAGGAACATCTCTATTTCAAGTAGGTTTCTTACAACTATATTGAGTTATTGTTAAAAATCTAGTCTGAATCTCTGTAATTTAATTGTTGAATTTAGGCCATTTATACTTAGTGTAGTTACTGATATATTGTGGTTTAAGAATGACACTCTGAGCTGGGCTTGGTGACACAAGCCTTTAACCCCAGCACTTGGGAGGCTGAGGTAGGATGATGTCTTTTTTTTTTTAATATATATATTTTATTTATTCATTTTCAAGCGCAGAGAGAGAGAGAGAGAGAGAGAGAGAGAGAGAGAGAGAGAGAGCACCAGGGCCACCACTTTGTGGGGCTGGCTTATGTGGGTCCTGGGGAATTGAACTCCGGGCCTTAGGCACTAGAGGCAAGTGCCTTAACTGCTGAGCCATCTCTCCAGCCCGGATGATGCCTTTTGAGTTTAAGGGCAGCCTGGAGCTACAGAGTTAGTTCCAGGTCAGCCTAGACTAGAGTGAAACCCTGCTTCAAAACAAAAACAAATAAAAAAAAAAAGAATGACACTCTGTTTTGTTTATGTTTTCTCCCTCTGATTCTTTCTTCTCACCTTTGACTTCCTATGGATTTCTTGAACCGTTAAAGAATATATATATGGCCAGGTATGGTGTCTCAAACCTTTATTCTCAGCACTAGAGAGTCATCTCCAGGTCAGTCTGGGCTAGAGTAAGACCCTGCCTCAAAATGAACAAAGAAATCTTATCTTTACCCAGACTGACAGCCACAGCACATTGCTATGCTTTTTGCTCCAACTATCAAACACAGTTTATAAAACTTGAGAGAAGGAAAGTCTTTTTTTTTTTTTTGCCCGTTTTTTTTGAGACAGGGTTTTACTCTGTAACTCAGTTTGGCCTTGAATTCATGACAACCCTTCTGCCTCAACCTCCCAAATGCTAGGATTACAGACAAAACCACCATGCCTGTCATACCCATTTTTAACTTTTTAATTATTTTTTCTTCTTCCCAAATGTAAATTTTCCTCTTTTATTATTTCCTTCCAGCTTCAAGGATCTTCTGTCTCCCATGGCAACTTCTGATAGTTCTATATCTGAAGGTCTTGAGTTCTCCTTCATCCCCCAGAGGTATTTTCATGTTTATGTTGGATATTTTCTTTCAGTATTGGAAAACTTATGCCATTTTATTCTGACTATCAAAGTTTCTGATAAGAAACTTATTGTTTTTCCTCATAAATAAGATGCAATGCAGTTAGTCATGTTTATGACATCATAACAAAACACCTCAGATGATCAAATTAATAAGAGGAAACGTTGGATTGGGGATGTAGCTCAGTTGACAGAGTGCTTGCCTAGCAAAGTCCTGGGTTCCATCCCCAGCACCACATAAAACCAGGTGTGGGGGCCAAGGTGTGTAACCTCGGGGAAAGTGGCAGAACCTGGAAGGAGTAGAGCCTGGTGGGTGGACTTAGATCATTTGGGTGTAACTTCTACAAGGATTGTGGGATACCAGCCTCTTTCTCTTCCTCTCTCAATTCCCAGCTGTCATGAGGAGGCACATACCCTCACCATGGACTTCGGCCTCACCACAGGTCATGGATACTAGAATCAGAAGTTCAAGGTCATCCTTAGCTACCTCGGGAGTTTGAGGTCATCCTGGAATAGAGACTCTATCTTGGAAAATAAAAGAGGAGATTACTGGAGAGATGGCTAAGGTGCTTACTTCCAAAGCTTGCTGGTCTGGGTCTGATTTTTCAGTACACATAAAGCTGGATGCATAAAGTGGCATATGCATCTGGAGTTCATTTGCAACAGCAAGAAGCCCTGGCGTCTCTCTCATGTTCTCTCAAATGAATAAATAAAATAAAAAAATAAATATAAAAATAAAGGAAAAGAAGATGGTCAGTTGGCTCATAGTTTTGTTGTGTATGTGTGTGTGTGGTGTGGTGTGGTGTGTACATGTGTGTATGCATGTGTGTCTTCCTCGAGCCCTCTCTACTTTTATTTTTTGAGACAAGGTCTCTCACTAAATTTGCAGTGGCCAGTGAGCCACAGGGACCCCTCCCCATCAAGTGGGGCTTAGGTCGTAACACCCCAAGATCTGTCCCCAGTAACATACCTCTTCCAGCAAGGCTCTACCTCCCCAAAGCTCCACCATTTGGGAATCAAGTATGAGTCTTAATCACAAACCCATGAAGCTATGGGGGACATCTTACATTCAAACCACCACAGGATGGAAGCCCCAGGCTCCTGTCATTCTCTGTCAATGCTGAGTGGAGGTACAGTCATCGGGTGGATATTAGGCCCCCCTACTCTACCTCCCCTGACACTACACCTCTGGAAGCAGCAGAGCTCTGATGCTCCCACGGCAGGTGGCTCAGCGACCAGAGTCCTGGATCTCTCAAGGAGATGAAATGTGTTTCATTATAACTGGTCTGCAGCGTGAATCCAGGCTTCCTGTATGCTCTTCAAGGGACATTATGGGGACTTCCTATTGCTTGATACAGGTAGAAGCCCTGGTGGGAGAGGAGAGAGGAGGGACTTGATCACATGGTTAGGCTCCAGAGGGTCCAGTCTAGGCTCTTAAGTCTCCTTGGGATGTTTGGCTGGATAATGATGATTCTGTCTTGGAATTCTTTTTTTTTTTTTTTTTTTGAGGTAGAGTCTGACTCTAGCCCAGGCTGACCTGGAATTCACTCTGTAGTCTCAGGGTGGCCATGAACTCACGGCAATCCTCCTACCTCTGCCTCCCGAGTGCTGGGATTAAAGGCGTGCGCCACCACGCCCAGCTGTCTTGGAATTCTGTCTTCTTGGTATTTTGGTCATGGAGAGCAGGGTTTGTTTGTTTGTTGATTTACTTAATTACAGTAGATGCTGGGTTTTGTTTGTATTTTAATTGTTTTATTTATTTATTTACTTATTTGAGAGTAAGAGTGAGTATGGGCACATCAGGGCTCTTGTCTCTGTAAAGGAACTCCAGATGCATGTGCCACGTTTTGCATCTGACTTTATGTGGGTGCTGGGAAATCCAATCTGGGCCATCTCCTTGGTTCTTTTGTTTGTTTCTTTGGTTTTCCTTGGTTGCTGGGTTTCCTGGCATCCATATAAACAGGGATATAGGTGGCACAAAGAGAACCCAGGCCTCCTTGAGTTCTAGCCAGTTTGACCATTTATGTTGATTATTAATTTGACGGGACCTAGAATCACCTGTGAGGGTTGTGTAGACTAGGTGAGCCTCTGGGCGTGCCCGTGAGGATTGTGTATGTGTAGATGAGGTGAGCCTCTGGGTGTGCCTGTGAGGGATTGTCTTGATTAGCTTAATTGAGGAGGGAAGACCCACCTGAACTGTGAGCAGCACATCCCATGGGCTGGGGTCCTGGATGGCATAAAAAGGAGAGAGCAGCCGAGAGTAGCAGTCATCATCCTCTCTGCTTCCCCTGTGCTGAATGTGACGATATGACCAGCTGACTCAGGTTTTTGCCCCTGGGCCTTCCCTGACATGATGGACAGTCACCTGGAACTCTAAGCTAAAGTTAACTTTTCCTCACTTATATGGAACCCCACAGAGAATGACAGGATGAACAAGGGACCCACAGCCACAGCCATTCAATCAACACAGGATAAGCCAGGGTGACAGAAACCAACAATTTTTGATACAAAGACCCCTAAGCTCACAACATTAAAGCAGCCTTAATACTCACCCACCACGACTCAGGGAACTGAGTGGAAGAGGGGGTGGACAGATTGTGAGAGCCGTGGTGGGGGAGATGATCCAGAGGCATGGCACCCCTCAGTAACAACACATTTGGGCCAGGAGAACCAGGCTGAATACTAGGCTATCCATGGTCCCCTGCCACAAGGACAGATCCAGACGGCCCATGGAAGAGGATATCCAGCTGATTGGGGATGGGGAGGGGGGCCATTGGGGAATTGGGGATAACAACTAATTGTTTGCCCACTAAATAATGAAACTCATTATGGACAATAAAAAAATAAATTTAAATTAAAAAAAAAACTGATTTATGACAGGTATTCATCCCGGCAATGAGAAAGTAACTAACACAGCAGTGTTCCCCCCTCTCTCTTTCAGGGTCTGTGGGGGTTTGTCTTTGATATAACATCCTCCATTTTTAGCACCTTGACCATCTTGTCTGGAGCCAGAACTCCAAAGCCAAGAACCTTCATGCTTCACGTTCTTTTCACCTCCAGAGTTCCTAATGAGTAGTAAGGAAACCACTGTTCCTCTATGTGGGTGAGTCTGGCCACTTTCAATATTTACTCTTTCGTTTTCAGCAGTTTTATTGTGACGCATCTAGGCTTGTGGAGGTCAGATGACCTTCTTGATTAAAATAAAGTGGCAATTCTAAACTTTTTTTAGTATTCTGTGTGGTGTATATGTGATATATACATGTATGTGCAGATATTCGCACAGGCACATGGAGGCCAGAGAAGAATACTGGGGATCCTTTCTCTTGAAGCAGAGCTATGGTTTTCATGAGCCACAGCGAGTGGCTGGTCCCCACAGGACAGCCGTGCCCCTATGTTTCCATGGGTCCTGGGGAGTGGACGGCAGGCCCTCTCAGGCCCTCATGCTTGTAGAACCTCTGACACACTGAGCATGTTCCAATCCTGAACATTAGTTTTTTAAAATAGTTTTCCTGACTCCCCTTTCTATTTCTATTAAGGAAATCAAATTAGTAGCTGAAACTCTGAATTAGAAAATTCTACACCCAGATGATTTCGCTGGTGGTGTCTGGCAAACATTTCAAGAAGAATAGCTCAGAAGCTCGTTTAGAAGTCAGAGAGGGAGGAAAATGGTTCTGCTTACTTCATGAGGCCAGCACAACCCTGAAGTTGAATCCTGACACAGACATAACAAGAGGGCTGGCTGGGGAGGAGACTCGCCTGGCAGAGCGCTTGCCTCACATGCGAAAGGCCCTGGGTTCCAAGCACCTCAGAAAACGGGTCCTGGTGGTGCATGCTGGTGATCTCAGCACAAAGAGGGTAGAGAAAGATCAAGGCCATCTTGGCTACATTACCAAGTTCAAGGCTGTGAAGGTTTATATTGCTCGTCTACTTGACAGGACCTAGAACTGCCTCGAGAGATGATTTAGATTCGGTTAAATGAGGTGGGAAGATCTTCCTTTACTGTGAGTGGCACCATTCATGGGCTGGGCTCCTGAGCAGTAGAAAAAGGAGAGAGAGGGCTGAGCCCCAGCATTCACTGCTGTCTGCTTCCTTCCTGTGAACTGAATATGACCAGTGCTGTTTCAAGCTTCTACGTCCATGCCTTCCCTCAATGGACTGTAACCTTGAACTAACTATAAGCTTTTGTCGCAGTATTTTCACCACATCAACATCAAAAGTAACTAAGAAAAAGGACAATCTGAGTTACACAAGACTCTCAAACAACAACAACAAAACTCAAATCAAAAGAAAACCAAAAGAAGAGCCTAGGAGATGGCTCCGTGGTTAAGAATGCTTGCTTGCAAAGCCTGTTGACCAGCCCCCAAATGCCCCTGAACCCTGACCATCTGTTTGCAGGTTTGTCTCACAGTGTTGAGGTCAGTTTTCAACACAGTAGGACATGGTCTCCCTCCTTGCTGGGTGGGAACAGCTCACCAAGGGAGCTCTGCCTCTGCGTCTTCCAGGGTGGCTGTCAGTGAGAACCACGGTTATGCAAAGGCTTGACCAGGGCTGCTTCTCTGCTTCCCCCAGGCTCACCCAGGGCCTGGCAGGCTGCCACTCTCCTCCCAGCAATGGCAACTTCCTCCAGACAGAGCCACTCAAGAGGCAAGATGGAAGCCACTGGCCCTCTGTGACCTGGCTCTGGAGAGCACCTCCTGTGGTCTCTTCCACAGTAGTCAGCTCAGCCCCAAGTCACTGTGGGAGGGCAGGATGAGGACAAGAAAACCAGGAGGGGCCGCCTAGGAAGCTGACTCCAAGAGCCTTGACTTGACACTTCTGGGTCTCCCCAGAGCCCTGGTCATTGGGGGTGGGGAGGGGATAGAGCCCATGGTCCTCCTGGGGGGACAAGAGATGCACCAAGCCAGGCAGGAGCTCTGTACCAGGCTTGTGACTCTCATTCCATACAGCCAAGCTTGGGTGACGCCTGGGTGTGGGATAGTCCCTGATTGTCTGGGGGATGTAGGGAAAGGATGGTTGTCTGACCCTTTAAGCATGGAGGAGAGAGGGCCCAAGGAGGTAAAGTAAGCAAGAACTGGAAATCTCCAGCAAGTCCTGGCCTCCAGTTTCTCTCACTGCCCGGATGTATCCTGGTGCATAGGCACTGGGCAGAGCTGTGGCAGCCACGCCTTGGAAGTGCAGTGATGTCCATGACAATGACAAGTGTCTCTGACATCTGGAAAGTGGACAGGACCCTCTCTGCATCCCCTGCCAGGTCTCCTCTTGATGCTGGTGGCTGGTGGTGAGTTGGCCCCTCTGTCACCTCCTCCCCAACCAGGGGCCTTCTCTTTTCCATAGCCATGGTCCCTATTCCCCTAGGACAATCTATTTGTGCCTTTTGGGTTCCATGGAAACGACCCAACTCTGTTAATCCTACTTGGTTGCTCTTAGCAAGCCAGTGCGTGGAAATCTCTGGATCACAGTTTAGGTAAAACTCTGTTTAACCTCAGAGTCTGCACCCTGCATTAGGGAGGCAGGGACATGCCCCTCTGTCCTGTGTACCCAGAGTATGGTGCTCAGCACAACCCTCTCTTCCTCACTCAGCACTGGGAGGGATCAGACAGCATGGCTGCAGTCAGCAGGGCCACCAAGTGACCCACAGGCCCTGGAAGGGACACTTCAGGAGAGTGTCCTGCTGAGCACAGCAGGCTTTGAATGAACCCTGGACAAAGCCCTCAACATCCCCAAGCCTCAGGGTCCTTATCTGCACTCTGATGTTGGCAGAGCTAGGACGATGGCTGAGTTGGTAAAGAGCCTGCTTTGCCAGCATGAGGACCCGAGTTTGAGTCCCAGAATCTTCGTACAAACTGGGCAGGGTGCCATGTGCCTGTAATCCCAATGCTGGGTGGGCAGACAGGTGAATCCCTGGAACTCTAGGCTCATTGTCGAGCTCCAGGCCAGTGAGAGACCCTGTCTCAAAAATGGTAGACAGGGCTGGAGAGATGGACTTAGTGGTCAGGAGCACTTCCTGTCCAAGCATGAGGACCTGAGACCTGAGAGACCCCTGGAGTTCAACCCCAGAACCCACATAAACAGTTGGGTGTAGCTACAAACATCTGTAACACCAGCTCTGTGGGGAGCAGAGGCCAGAGAATTGCTGGGTCTGGGGGTGGGGGATGAGGGAGTGGGGGGAGGCAAGTGCCAGGATCAGTGAGGGATCCTGACTCAAGAACAGGCGGAAGAATACACCTGATGAGTCACCTCAGCTTGTGCACCCCAACACAGGTGAGTGCATGAAGAGCCCACATGGGCAATACATGTGCATACACCACACAACACACACATTGCACACATCCATGTGCACATGCCCTCCCCTCCCCAGAAAAGGGAGGGCAGAACCTCAGAAAGAGCACCCAAGATTCCAAGGCTGTCCTCTGGTCTCCACATGCATGTGCTCACACATACCTAACATGCACATACAAAGCGGGGGTGGCCCCAGCACTTGGAGAGGCTGAGCACAATTCACAACGGCTGTCCCCAAAGGACAAGTGTGAACTCTGAGTTCAGGCCATGTGGTATGCTCTGGGCTGCCACCCTGCCATCCCCATCAGCTGGGAGAGGGGAAGGGACATGGGTGTGGGAGCAGACCTATGCCAGACAGCTGCTCACAGTGATCCTCCTACCTGCCTCCTTAGTGCTGGGATTAAAGGTATGCACCACCACACCTGGCCTGAGAGCTTATAATTTTGATGAAAAGGGAGACAGGAACACTCCAAAGATCACAGAGTCAGCTGATGAGAGACAGGGACAGGGAAGGAGCTTGGGCCCTGATACTACTGTCACAGAGGACAAAGTGACCTGGTTGGAACTAGTCTTACATGTCAGGCCAAAGTGGAAAAGATTGTCCCCAGGCCTAGAGAAGAAAGAGAGGTGGACAAGACTCAACCACCGAACTGTCTTCTAAACACTTATGTTTATGTCCATATATTAATGCTACTCTCACTCTTGTCTAGAGAAGCTTCTCTTTTCAGGTGGCGGTGACCACTGGGGTGGCTCAAAAGACACCGTAGTGCTGAGAAGTGACAGTGGAGTGTTCAGCATTAAACTCTATGACACCCTCCAAGGCTCAGGGACCATTGAGGAAGAGGTGGCAGAAAGAATGTAAGAGCCAAAGGAAGAGGAGTGCTTACAATGCTGTCTTCCAGACACAAAGTGGCCAGGATATTCATGATCTACAGTGGATGATGCTACCTACACAGGACCTGTATAGTAGGAGGGGAAAAAATCATGGCATTAAAATAGAGAAGCTAGTTGGAAAGCAGGGATTCCGTGCAGGGGGATTCAGGAGGGGAAAAGGGAGGATGGAAGAGGGGAATTCAGATCATGGCATATTGTCTGTATGTATGAATGGTGTCAATAAAAAGATTTTTAAAAGAGGTGGAGAAGGATCAAAGGAGAGGAGGTGGGTGAGGGCATGGCACCAGAGGGCAAAACTCCATCCCAATGGCTGGTGTGGTGCTTTGGGCGGTTACTCTCTCTGCTTTTCAGTCTTCTCCTCGGTACAAGGGTGTCGCAAGGTAATACTAGTGTCCCCCTGGTCCCCAAAGCATCTCAGAGTCAGTGCCTGGCACAGCAGTGGGTTCTGCCTTCATCCTTGGTCAATAAACAAGTGTCCCTGGTACAACCTGCCTCCCCTTGGGACGATCCCACTGGACACCTGCAGGAGAGCTGCCCTAGTCTCTTCCTGCCACACTTGCTCCCCACAGCTCCTGTGTCCCCACAGAGGACAGAGCTTGCTCACACTCACCTGGAGATGAGCAGTGGCTAATATGGTCTCCTGTGGCAAGATGCAGGGTTCGGGAGGCATTGTAGGAGGCCTTCAGACTCTGGGCGAGAGACTCTGAGACAGACAGGGACTCTTCCCCATCAGGTCCCTGCTCTCTTCGGAACAAGGGGGTCAGGAGCTCCTTTCAGCCACACCCCCACCTGGTGAGCTCAGACAGTGCCATGGCTTGGATTCTGTAGCTGATGGGCACCTGAGCCTCTGCCCACACTCCTTGGAGAGAGGTGCAGGAACCCAGAGGCCATCTTTACTTCTCAAACAAATGTGCAACTCAGTCCTCTCACTGGTAAAAGGAGACCATGCTGGCTCTCTCCCTGCTGGATGTTCTGAAGCCAGAGAAATGACAAGTGTCCAACTCTGCAGCTTGGAGCTTCGTGATGTGTCCATTACACACAGGGGCAGCAGGGACCAGGCAGGTAAGGGTGAGGAACAAAGGACAGTGAACATGACCGAGCCAGACCTGTCCCAGAGCTCTGAGCCGATGTCCATGGGCTCCGCAGCCCCCAGGGCAGCGCCATCCTCATGTCCCAGCTGCTTCCTAGTCTTGGAGTGTTTGCAAAAATGATGGTCCCTTCATCCCCTAACTGCTGTGAAAGCAACTTAAAGAAGGGTTTATTTTGACTCATAGTTGGAGGGGATACATCTGGTCCCCCATGGCTGGGAAGGGACAGTGGTACAAACAAGAGTGGCTGGTCACAGTGCAGGAGCAGAGTGATGAGCGCTGGTGCAGAGCTTTTTTTTGGGGGGGGGGACGGGAGGGGGAGGTTGAGGCAGGGTCTCTCTTTAGCCCAGACTGACTTGGAATTCACTACATTGTCCCAGGCTGGCCTCGAAATCACAGTATTCCTCCTACCTCTGCCTCCCCAGTGCCACCATACCTGGCGCCTTCTCTTTTTTATACAATTCAGGACCCCAAGCCCGAGAACAGAGTGGATCTTCCTACCTCAGCTAACTGAATCTAGAAACTCCTTTAGAGAGGTGCTCAGAGGGTTGTTTCCATGGTGATTCTAAATGCTATCAAGTTGGCAAGGTTAACTCTCATACCTTGGAACCTTCCAGAGCATCCCTGCACTGTCCCTTCCCTCCTGGAACCCTCGGGGTGCCTCGAAAGGAACAGAGCCCAGGAGTGGTCTGTGCTGTAATTTTGTGGGGTTTGGCTTGTGCCACTGCAACTCTGGTATCAGAAGGGTAGTCTGGATACCCACTGGCTACTGTCCCCACCCCCTTTGCCCTCCTCGGGGCAGCACAAGACTCCTAAGGCCTTTCAGTGAACTAAAGTCTGGACCAGCCAGATTGTCCACGGCAACCTTAGTAGCTAGAAGCTGCCATCATGAATTTCAGGTGTGTCTATGAAATACCGCAGGTGGGGGGGGGAATGGGGCTGTAGCCTAGTGGAAGAGTGCTTGGCCAGCATTCATAAAGCCTTGGGACTAGTCACCAGTGCCACCAAAAAAAAATTAATAATAATAAATGAGATATCCTGGGGAATGGAAGGGGAGGGTTCCATAAGAGGCCCAGGTGCTGCAACCTCACAAAGCTGACACAGGAAACTGACCATCACAGGGCCCCTTCTCTCCTATGGTTCTCCATCCTTCTGCTTGAACACACTGAGCCAGCCTCAGCCTCTTGCCCCACTTGGGTTTGAGAAGGTGGGTCACCTTCCCAGTGCCCAGCTCTCCTGGAAGGAACTCCCTGCCAGGGCCCTCAGTCCTGGGCCCAGCTCCTCCTCCAGCTTGTGGCCCTGGCTGGTGCAGCTCTGTGAGAAGCCAGCTTGGACAGGAACGGCCAGGTTCCGGGGCAGCTGCATAATCCAGAACCTGGGTTCCAGGTTGGCAGAGTGCATTTGCACGGAGCTTCTGTCTTCCTGGATCTCCAGCCCTGCTCTGGGCTGGATTCCCTGGTGGTTCACACGCAGCGCTGGGCTTCAGGAAACCAGACTCATGGCTGTTTAGTTTCAATTGCACAACCCGGGTGCAGGAGGCCAGTGAGACATCTGCTGTTTTGGCCGGCCCAGCACCCATACCTCCCCATTCTGGCAAGAGCCCCTAAATACCTCGTGGGGGGCTCCCCCCATCTGTATGGCCTGGGAGGGGGGTGCTGGTCCAGATGCGCCAGCCTTCCCTGCCAAGGGACAGGCTTATAGTCCCACTCTGTCACCAGCACGCATGTGTGCACATTCCTCATCCTGATGGCTGGTCCCTGAGGGCGTCACTGAGTCTGGCCACTGCCTCTTGTATCCAGCCTGGTTCTCCTGTGTTCTTTCTTTCCCTGAGAACCACCCCCCCCCGGCCCCCCATCCTGCTGTGATGACGTTCTTTCCTCTTTCCTCTTGTTTATAACTACCTACCTACAAGACACCTAACTGGTTAGACTCTGTGCCAAACCTGACTCTGCTCTAACTCAAGGTATGACCCTGGGCCAGACAACCTCTTTCTGTGCCATCCCCACATCTGAGCTTGCCTTCAAACCTGCCCCATTGGCACTGCCCCGTATCATGGCTGCTTTGGCCACTGTGACCAACTTATATGGGTTTGTCCATTGCTGAGGACCAACTCGGGCCTTCTCTGCCCTGACCGCAGAGGTCTGTGGGAAGAAGAGAGAGTATCTGGGGACTCCTTGGGTTGTGAAGATCAGCCCACTGTGTACCAAGACGGCTTCTGCTTCGTAGGTCAGGGTGCCTCCCATTTGTGGCCCCCGTTTTGTAGTAGGAGGGATGGTCTCCAGGGCTCCCATACACCAGGCAAACACCCCACCACTAACCAACATCTCAGATTTTTTAAACCTTTTTCATTTTCGCACATGTATATAATGAATTTAATTTTTAATTTTTAAAAAATATTTTATTCATTTTCAAGCAGAGAAATACAGAGAGAGAGAGAGAGAGAGAGAGAGAGAGAGAGAGAGAGAGAGAGAGAGAGGGAGAGAGCACCAGGGCCACCGCCTTGTGGGTCTGGCATATGTGGGTCCTGGGGAATTGAACCCGGGGCCTTAGGCACTGGAGGCAAGTGCCTTAACCTCTGAGCCATCTCTCCAGCCCTATAATGAATTTTGATCCTAATCCCTTCCTGTTACCTTCTCTTGTCCCCTTTCCTCTGAATTCCTTCTTTCCAACTAGTCCCTCTTAACTTTCATGCTTGGGTAGCCCTTTGTTTTGTCTTCCTCTGCCATCCCAGACAGACACATGCAGATGTGGGGAGGGCAGAGGATGACGTCAGGTGTCCTCCTCAGCTGCTCTCCACCTTACTCTTTCTCTTTTTAAATCTGTGTATGTGTGCAGGCACACACATGTGGGGGGGGGGCTTTTGCTACTGCAAAGAAACACCAAACGCTTGTGTCACTTTTTGTGTCTGGCTTATGTGGGTGGCTTGGGAGGAACTGAATCCTGGCCATTAAGCTTTGCAAGCAAACACTTTTGACTTAGCTCCTCCACCCTATTCTTGATTACTATTTTTATTAATTTGTGTATTTGTATGTAGGTCCTCATATGGTGGTCAGAAGACAACTTTCAGGCTTTTTACTCAGGGTCTGGGGGTTGAACTTGAGGGGTGAGTATTTTGTCAACAATCATCTCCTTTGCCCTCCACCTTACTCTTTGGGACAGGGTCTCTCACGGAACCTGAAGCTCACTGATTTGGCTAGACTAGCCAGCCAGTGAGCCCCAGAGATTGTCTCCTCTCCCCAGCTCCTGAGAAGTTGGGGTAGGAAGGCTTGTGCAAGAGGCTCGTGCTGCCAGGCCCAGGTGGTGGGCTTGTTTCTTTGTTTGTTTATGAAAGTCCCCTCACTCACACACACCCCCCCCCACACACACATATGCACACGCACTCAGCTGCAAGCCCCTGGAGTGGGGCTGAACACCACCCTTTATGGTCTACGCCCACACTATGGTGAGTGACCCCTGGGTGTCATAAACAAGCCCCCGCTCCCTGCACACAGGTCCAGTGGTTGGGCCAAAGGCCATTTCAGCTCATCCACCTCAAGGAGGTACCATACTGTTTATGGTAGCGATGGCTCTGTGTTCCCCAAGCCCTGAGTCAAGGCTTTCTGTGTGGTAATGCAGCTGGACTACATTTCCCAGCGACCCTTGTAGTTAGGAGTGGCCACGTGGCTGAGCCCTGGCCAATGGACTGTGATCTGGAGGGATGTGCCCCACCCCTCTCCTTTAGCCTGGAAATAAACATCCTTCCATGCTGTCCTCCCTGTCTTTCCCTCCCTTCTGCCTAGGGCAGAGAAGGACCTGGAGAGAGCAGGACCACAGAGCCAAGGGTCCGGGCCCTGGTGACGTCATCTTCACTTCCCCCTCCACCAGCCCACACTCACAGGCCATTTGTGACATCATTGCCACTAACACCACATCCTTATTGTCTCCCTCTAGGAAGGCTCTTTTGTTCTAGAAGGAATCCATTTTAGTGACCCTGGAAGCGAGCAGGCCTTTCTGCTGCTGTCAGCCTGGGAGTTCTGAAGCTGGAGAGGGTCCACCTCTGGCCTTGAACTTCGTGCTGGCATGAACCCCAAGGGCTTGACTCCAGGGCCGTAACTCATGGCCGGACTGGGCTGCACCCTTTGTCCTGGGCCCTCCACCACCCCAGCTTCCCGCATTGCCTCACACCTGAGTTCCCAGCTGTGTTCTGCCATTCTGTGACCTTTGACCTTGGCCTCCTTCAGTGTTGGACTAAAGGCATGGCAAGATTTGCTTTTGTTGTTGTTTTGTTTTTCGAGGTAGGGTCTCGCTCTAGTCCAGGCTGACCTGGAATTCACTCTGTAGTCTCAGACTGTCCTTGAACTCATGGCGATCCTCCTACCTCTGCCTCCCCAGTGCTGGGATTAAAGGCTTTAATTTTCTGTGTATTATTATCATTATTTCCTCCGTGATATTTAACTCTCCAGGCTGGCTCCGGTGAATGGTGGGCTGTGGGCTTTGCTATCGGGCATGTGGAAGCCCCAGTAGGGTTGATTCCAGAATTCCATTTTCATGGTTTCCAGTGGGAGAAGCTGGTCTGTCTATAGCTCCCTTTCTCCGGGAGCTGCACACAGCTTCAGGAATGTGGAGGCCAGGGCTGCCAAGCATACACACTGTTCCCCATGGGAAGAGCACCCTGGGCCCCACGCACCAAGCTCTTGAGCACAAGCTCTTGGGCTGGACATGTGTGTTGTGTTGCAAAGTAAACACACGATCCCAGAGAGGTAGGAGCGGGACTGGGACCCACTTTCTAGATGGGGTCAATGAGGCCTAGAGAGCTTGTGTGTAAGGCAGGTTCCTCCGTTTCCTTCCCCCAGCCCCAGCCAGCGTCTCCCTCTAGCCCAGGCTGACCTGGCACTCACTCTGTAGCCCAGGCTGGCCTCAAACTCCAGGGGACCCTCCTACTTAGTCTCTGGAGTGTTGGGGCTAAAGGCAGGTGCCATCATGCCCAGCCCCCTCCCCCCCTTTTTTGAGATAGGATCCCATGTAACCCTGACAGGATCCTCCTGCCGCCACCTCCTGAGTGCTGGGATTTCAAGAGTGCACCGCCATACCTGGTGTATGCAGTGCTGGGGATCGAACTCAAGGCGTCGTCATGCATGCTTGCCAAGCACGCTATCAACTGAGCTACATCCTCAGCCCCTTTAAGCAATTACATTGGTCTCTTATCTAATAACTACCAAACCCTTTAGCGGGCAGTTACCATCCCAGTAAGAGCCACACGGACAACAGTTCTGCTTGCTATGTGTGTGCAGGACCCTATGCAAAGCTAGTGACATTCTAAGCATCACTGATCCCTCAGAGCAACCCTGGGAGGAGTGTCCTCATTACTCCATCCTACAGATGGGCAAGTTGAGGTCTGATGTCCTCCTCCATCCCAGCCTCAGGACCAGCTGTGAAGGCAAGGACAGTGACCAGTAGTGACGCGCCAGGCAGATGCATTCGGAGTGGGGGCCCTTGTTGCCAGGTCTGGTTTTCACACCCAACAGTATGGGGAGATGTAGGGCTGGGGCAGGGTGGGGGGGGAGGCCAGTCCTCTCTAGAGCCTCCAGTAGTTTCCAGCTCCTGGGCTTTCTCTTCCTTCTCAGCACCCAGCCCGCAGCACCTCCCGTCCCTGTCGGGCTCTGGTATTGAAAGAGGTTGCTTGCTGCAGGCTGGCTCTGTTGGGTCTCTGCACACCCAGGAGCTCTTCTTCGTGCGCTTGTGTGCTCACTTTGCAAAACAGCAGAAATTTATAGCCCAAGTAATTGATCACGGTGCTCCAGCCTCCCTCCATCTCACTGGGTCTCCTAATTCCCTTCTCCTCGCTCTCCCTCCGCTTGTTGTTTTTTTTTTTTTCTCAGCACACCATCTGTGGTGTCAGAGAAAAAGGAAGCCAAAAAGAAAGGGAGGGAGGGTTCTAGCCCCACTTCTGCCAATTACAAGTGACATGAACCTCAGTTTCCCTATCTGCCAAACAGAAGTGAAGAATACCTGCTCGGGTGTGTGTGTGTGGGGGGGGGTGGCTGGGCTCTTCCCTGGGTGCCAGAGTTGAAAGTGCACACAAAAAGACAATTACTCCCAAGATCCACTCTGGGAGATGAGGGTGGGATTGGGACCCACTTTCCAGATGGGGACCTTGGGGCTTAGAGAGCTGGTCACTGCTTCAGTGTCCCAGAGATGGTGAATAGCAACTGTGGGACTTCAACTCGGGGCTCTGGATCTCCAGGCCTCTGGGCTAATCCCAACAAGGTGGTCCCCTCCTGTCCAGCTCGGCTGACCCCTGTTTCATTCTGGGGCTGAGCATACGAATGGGGTGGAGGATGTGGGGCCAGAGGAATTCTTGCAAATGGTGGAGTGCTGTGGAAGAGAAGGAAACTTTCCAATCATCTGTCTCAGCTCTGGTCCCTCTCACTCATGGGCTCCATGAACAGGGGCTTCGGGGAAGACCCATAGAACAGACTAGAATGATTCATAAAAGGACTCCAGAGGGCAGTTCACTGACTCTTCCCAGGGCAGGTGAGGCACCCCACCTGGGAAACCCTCCTGAGCCCCAGACGCTGGTGGGTGGAGGTGAAGCCCTCTTCTGCTCTACTTGAGAGGGAACTGTGGGGGGGGGGCCCACAGGCTAATCTGACCCCTTCCATTCTCAGTCTAGCTCTGTCCTTCCGCGTGTCCCCTGGCCTCTGGCTTCTCAGGATGGTCCCCAAGGCCAAGGACAGCTCCTCGCCCGCATGCATCCAGGAGCACCAAGCAAGGCCTGCTGCAATCGCCCAGCCTCCTCCAGCAGTCTGCACCGGGCAGGGTCGGCCGCAGCTGGGGGGGTGACAGCCCGTTCTGTCCCCCAGCTCTGGAGCAGGGTGTAGGGGGGGAAACCGAGGCTCCTGCCTGCTCGCCCCTGGCTTGGCGGATGGAGAGATGAGAGCCGGCTGGGAGCAAAGCAGCAGCGCGCAGAACAAACAGAATTTTTTTTTGCAACTAGAGGGGGAAGCACAGAGCTAAAAATAAAACGGAAAGATCAGTATCTGTCAGTCTGACAGCTGATTGGCTGCTCGGAGATGCATATAATTACCAGCAACTGGCGCTGGGTAGGCAAAGCCGGGAGAAACTGCTGAGACGAGGTTAGGATTTAACCTTTAAATTCTGGAGCCACCGGAAAGCAGGGGAGACGACGGGCGTCGGTGCTGAGGAGGCCGGGAGGGGACGGGGCGGGGGCGGGGGCGCCCAGCCGGGTCAGGCCCCCCGGGGCTCCTGCCAGGCCGGAGGGAGCCCTCGGCCTGGGCCTCGGCCATCGACTGGGAGCGCCTTGATTGGGCGGCTGGGGGTGCCCGGTGGTCCTTCATTCCGCCCAGCTGGGGGGTGTCTTCTGGGAAGTGGGGGTGGGGGTCTTTCCTGGGAGGAAGTGGGACTACCTGGAGCTCTGGGCCCTTCTGGGACCGGTCTGGTTGTGAAGCCACCCACCCTGTCCCTACCTACATCTCTCTGGCTTTCTTGGGCTGGTATTGGTTGATTGGGTTTTATTTTGTTGTTGTTTGTTTGTTTATTTGGGGTTTTATTTTTGCTTTGTTTTTTTTTTAACTCAACCCTGTAGATCCTTCAAAGCCCCACCCCCCAAGTCCCCAGGTCCTGGCTGTTTGCTCCCCCCACTTGGGGAGGGCAAAGGCAGGCTTGTCCTAGGTCCCCAGAATGAACCCAGAACTGCAGATGTAGAGCTGCTCTCACTAAACCTTGGCTTCTTCATCTGTGAAATGAGGGTGGTGATGGGTAGAGCCCACCTGAGCCTCACAGGTGCCATGGTGCCTTGGCACCCAGTGCTGCTTCTTGGTCCTCCAGTTAGTTCCCTGTGGGTAAACTGGGAATGAGGGGGCTTGCCCTGCCCCAGGGTGACCACGTGAACCCAGGGGACCCTGAGCAGTAAACTGCACCTGCTGTGTCCTCTCAGCTAGACCTTTGTCTAGCCTGTCCGTGTGTCTTCCTCAGAGAAGCCCTCCCCTGAGCCCCAGCAGTCTTCTGCTGTTACCTCTGGTTCTCTGACCCAAGCCCAGGCCCAGTCATCTCTCTTGTACCCAGGACTGGGAACCCCAGGAGAGCAGGAACCTCAGAGTCGGCCTGTATGGCTGTGAGGCCCATACCTCTCAGGAAGGGACACTTCAGATCCCCCTGCTCAGAGGGGCCTTTAGGAACCAGGCAGTGGCAGAACACCTTGGCCATCCATGACCTTGGCCATGCTCCCAGCAAGCCTTGGGGCAAAGAGTAGCCCACATTGATGGGCACCCCTCCCCCAGAACCCAGGCTGCAGACCTGTGATGTCCCAGGAAGACTACCCAGAGACTGGGAGAGATGTAGAGCTGAGTGAAGAAGGAGAAACAGTAGCTCACACTGGACTGCTCATAGAGGTCCCTGAGTCCTCCCAGTAATCCCCGGAAGTGGTACTGTTGTTTCTTACGTCACTCAGATGAAGAAACTGAGGCACAGGGTTGATCAGGGTTACCAAAGATGGAAAGATGGACTCAACCTAGGGCCCTGTCTCCCTGGGCAACCTCTGCAGCCACAGACTAGCTGATAAGGATGAAAGGGAGGCAGAGAGAAGGAGAAGTTTCTGGAGCAATCTTGAGGGTGTTTTTGCGTGTGGTGAGCAAAGGAATTCTTCTTGGTGCCTGTTTGAGAGATTTCTGGAAGATTTAAGTCATTTCTCCATGATTTTGGAAGTCACACCAGTGTTTTCTTTGGATGAGACCACAGTGCAGACTCGCCTGGAGGCAGCCTGCTTTCTTTCAGCTTCTCCTGATGACCTCAGCAGCAGCGACAAAGGCAGCTCCTGCCAACTGGGCATCACTCTGTACCCCGCGCTGGCCTTGTCTTAGGTCACCCTCAGCCCCTTGCCAGCAGCCCAAAGACCTTACCCTTGTGTCACCCACTGTCCCTTCTGCTTAGGCAGTGGCTCAAGCAGGACCTGCTCTGCTCTGGCTCCACATGGAGCAGCTAACCCACAGAGTTGGCTTGGATACATGTCAGATGAAAGACTGAAGGCCAGGGAGGCAGCAGCCTGGGCTGGGCTTGCTTGAGAGCCCAGCTCTGACCCACCTCTCACTTCCCAGATCGTCTTCTTCACCCAGTCTTCTCTCCTGTCTTTCCTTTCCTTTCCTTTCCTTTCCTTTCCTTTCCTTTCCTTTCCTTTCCTTTCCTTTCCTTTCCTTTCCTTTCCTTTCCTTTCCTTTGCTCTTTGTGTCTCTCTCTCTCTTTCTTTTTTTTATGGAGGGTCTCTTCTATCCCAAGCAGACCTGAAATTTCCTCTGTAGCCCAGGCTGGCCTTGAATTCACAATAAACCTCCTAACCTCAGCCTCCCTCTCAAATGCTGGGACTAGAGGTGTGAGCCACCACACCTTGGGTCTCTTCCCAAGTTTTCTATTGAAACTAACAAGGTAAACTGAGTCCTGCTTACCTGGAAACTGAAGAGAAGTTGACCATTGCTATTTTAAGGAGATTGTATACTTTCAGGGTTACATGATTTTGCTGTGCGTGTGTCCTGATTCAAAATGCCATGGTCGTCTGTTCCCACTCGGGAATATTGGCAGAGCACATGACCTTGTGTGAGATCCATCAGGTGACTGTTGTGGTTCATCTCTCCCGCGGGTCCAGTGCATGGTTCTGGAGTGACGGTGATTGAGGGGAGAAACCCTAATGGCTGAGAGTTTAGCTGTCCCATGGAATGACCTTGAAGTCTCACGTGGCCTCTCTGAACCTTGGCATCTTCCTTTGTGACATGGAGGTGGGTTTCTGGGAGTTCAGCTGAGTTGATACTTGCCCCTGGCTGTAAGCCTCTCATGCAGGGCTTAGGGACTGGGTACTTGTCTTTATGAGATTCTGTCATTGCGAGAAGCTCAGAGTGCGCTTGCGCAAACCAAGACAGCTGTGATGTTGCTGGAAAATCTCTGAGGTCACCAGGTGAGGAGTGGTCTGTCAGGCATGTTCTATATGTGGTCCATTGCTGACGAAAAGATTATCAGGAGGGCTGGAGAGATGGCTCAGTGGTTAAGGTGTTTGCTTGCAAAGCCTAATGACCCAAGTTCAATTCCCACGTAAAGCCAGATGCACAAAGTGGAGTTTGTTCGCAATGGCAGGTATCTCTAGTATGCTCATACTCTCTCTTCTCTCTCTCTATGAAAATAAATGATAAAATTAAAACAAATATTAAAACACGGATACAATAACCTAGCCACAAGTAATCACCAAGCTGACTCACAGATATGAGTACTAACAGGCTGGTTAGCGAGTCCTTCCTTACAGCCAAAGCAGATTCCTGTTGAATCCCAGCTAGCTTGCTTTTCTGGGGTGCCTAGTCCAGGGGCCTCTACCACTGAAATGTGAGCATCTTTATTTGTGACAAGGTCTCATGTATCCCAGACTGATCTCAAACTATGTAGCTGAGGAGGACGTTGAACTTCTGATCTTCTGCGTCCATCTTTCCAGTGCTGGGATTTGCCAAATTCCTCACCATACCTGGTTTATGTGGTGCTGGGGATGGAACCCAGGCAAGCACTCTACCAACTGAGTGCTTGGTATCCTCAGCCCATGACCTTCAACTTCTGATCCTCCTGTCTCCATCTCCCAAGTTCTGGGATAACATGTGAGCACCCCCATGCCCAAGTTAGTCAGTGCTGTGGATAGAAGCCAGGACTTCCTGCGTGTTGTAGAAGCACTCAAGATCCCCAGCCCTGAGAATCGTTTTTCAAAATGTATTTATTTGCTTGTGAGAGAGAGAGAGAGAGAAGGAGAGAAAGGGAGAGTATTCCGGCAGCTGCAATGAGCTCCGGAAACATGAACCACTTTGTGCATCTAGCTTTATGTGGGTACTGGGGAATTGAACCAGGGCTGGCAGGCTTTGCAAACACGAGCTTTTAACCACTGAATCATCTCCCCAGCCTGTGAGAATCGTTTTGAAGAAGCCACTGTGCTCCTCCCAGTTACATGCCCAGAGGTGACTACAAGTCTGGAATGGAGAAAACAATTCCTGGGGGCCATGAGGACCGCACTACCTCTGGGACATTTGTCACAAGTAAAGGAAGTGAGAGCTAGAGGGGCAGCTGTCAGCCTGCGACAGAGCCCTTCTGTCCATCATGCTTCTGAGCCTCGCCTGTGACCTCTGAACTCTCCTGGTCTAACTGGTCCAAGTCTCAGAACTCCCTCTGGTATGAGGTGAGGCACAGACAGACAGACAGGCGGGAGGCCCTGTCAGCCCTGCCCCTGTGAGGCTCTGGGGCTGGCCGCCCCTCCTGTACAGGCTTCTACAAGAAGTTCTCATGTGTCTGTGCCTTCAGACAGCCAGACTTGCTGCAGACGGAGAGAATGTGGGTGATAAGAGTCTGCAGGCTGTCTGCTGCTCCTGCTTGTGCCTCTCAGGGAGTTGTGCCCTCCTGAGGCCTCTGGTGCCCCCATGGCCGGTGGGGGTGTGGTGGGGTGAGGAAGGCCCGTCTTCCTTTGTCATACAGGGGATGGAACAATGCTCTGCCATTGAGTAGGCATTTTGTTTACTATTTTCTACTTTATTTTGCATGGTGTGCCTGTGCACGTTTGTGTGTGTGTGTGTGTGTGTGTGTGTGTGTGTGTGTGTGTGTGTGTGTGTGTGTAGGCATGCACGCGTGTTTGTTCACACAGTGTGAAGGCCAGAGGTTAACATCAGGTGTCTTCCTTGAGTGCGTTCCATCTTATTTTATTTAATCAATCAATTTATGAGAGAGAGGCAGAGTCAGAGAGTATGGATGTGCCAGGGCCTCTAGCCATTGCAAACAAGCTCCAGACACATGTACCACTGGGTTCATCTGGCTTTAGTTGGATCCTGGAGAATCCAACCCAGGCCGGCAGGCTTTGCAAGCAAATGCCTTTAACTGCTGAGCTAGCTTCCCAACATGAACCTTGGTTTTTTTTGAGAGCTGGTCTCTTACAGAACCTAAAGCTCACAGATTCAGCTAGACTAGCTAGCCAGTGATCCCTCGGGATCCTCCTGTCTCCACCTCCCCAGAGCTGGGATTACAGGCATAGACATGGCACCAGGCTTTTATGTGGGTACTAGAGATCTGAGCTCAGCAGCAAGCACTTTACCACTAAGCCGTCTCCCCAGTGCTTGGTTTTGTTGTTTAACACGTGTGGTGTGCATCTCAGGTGTGTTGAGCGCACATGCGCACAGAGGCAGAGAACAAACTCTAGTGTCATCCCCAGGAATGCCATCCACTTCCTTTTGACATAAGGCCTCTCGGGAACTCCTGATGCAAGTTCCACTTTGGTCATTTGGCTTTCATGGGGACTGGGGAACTGAGTCTGGGCGGTCAGGCTTTGCAAGCACATGCCTTTTAACTGCTAAACCATCTCTCCAGCCCTGAGACAAGGTGTCATTGGCTTAGAGCTCCCAATCGGTCTAGACTGACCGGCCATGACTGGAGCTCCAAGTACTCATCTGTGTCCACCTTCCTCAGCTCTGGGATTGGAAACTCACCACTCTACCTGGCTTTTTTCTTGTTTTTTTTTTTTTAAATTCCCCTTCTGGAACTTGAACTCAGGAATTGAACTCAGCTATCTCCCCAGCCTACTTTAAATAAAAGACCAGAAAGCTGCAGCCGCCATTGCTGAAATACTTAGAGGCCATGTCCTCCTCCGTACAACCATTTCTGGGTGGATTCTCTTCCTCACTCCCCCCACTCCCTCCTTCTGTGGTGTGCCTGGAGGCCAGCTTGTCAAGTAAGAGCCCCTTCACTTGGGGTGTGTCAAGGGTGGGGTGATCCCAGGTGCGGTGGGTCCACAGAGCCCCCACCACAGCAGACATAGCTGTCTGACCCCGAGCTTGGCCTGGCCCTGGGCAAGGTTCAGTGATGTGGGGACTACAGGTTGTGAGTAGCACAGAGGCTGAACCTTGGAGTTTTTGAGGATCCCAAGAATTCCAAAGTGAGGGACTACTTGGATAAGACAGTTGACATGGCTGGTGTGTGAGGGGGTGGTGTAGAGGTGATATGACCATCTGGCAGTCCTGTGGCCACTCCCACCCATGGTCCATCTAGGAAGTCTTCCCACAAAGGGTGTTCAGTGAGTCTGTGGGGTCATGCTGAGTGCCATCTACTCAGTGACCTTGGATAGATGGCTTCCCCTCTCTGAACACCCGGGTCCCATTGCTCTCTCCAGGGTTGCTGGTCACCTGGAAGGGCCTGGTGTCTTCACTGTTGCCAGTACTTTTTGTTTGTTTTTTTGAGGTAGGGTCTCCCTCTAGGCCAGACTGACTTGGAATTCACTATGTAGTCTCAGGGTGACCTCGAACTCAGGACGGTCCTCCTACCTCTGCCTTCCAAGTGCTGGGCTAAAGGTGTGTGCCATCACACCGGCACGGCACCAGTACTTCTTTTATAAGGTCTCATGAAGTCCAGGCTAGCCTCAAAATCCCTACGAAAGGGAGGATGACCTTGAACGGCTGAGCCTCCTGCCTCCACCTCCTGAATGCTGGATTACAGGCATGTGTCACACCCATCATGCATTGTTGGCATCAGACCCAGAGCTTGATGCATGCTAGCCAAGCATTCTGCCAACTGAGCCATCTCCCCAACTCCTGTTGCCAGTGTCCCTCGTTAGGGTCCCTCTCCTCTTCACCCTGGGATACTGGGATCCTCCTCGGCTTCTTATGAGGGAGGGAGGGAGGGAGAAAGAAACATGCAAGGGACACTCAGGAGGAGCATTAGGACATCCCTGGGAGTCTGAGGGGGACAGAGAGCCTGGGTGGGGAGGTTACAGGATGAGGGCATCTCGAGGCAGCCATCCTAGGGCACATCCAAGCACTGCCAACTCTCTATGCCTCCAATCAGCTGGGAGGCTTTCTGCCTGTGAGGGTCCACTGGTTGCTCTCCCACCCCGGGGCCCACACAGCATTCCCACCAGAGGGAGGCGGCCAGCCACCGGGCTCTGTGAGTGAAGGCTAGGAGGCTGGATAGCATGCCAGGAAGAATGAAGCCACACGAGGGGAGAATTATGTTTGTAACAAAAGAGAAAGACCTCTGCCTTCTAGAGTGCAGAAAGAGCTCCGTTCCCACCCCCACGCAGCCCCAGGGACCTGAAAGAATGTGGTTTGCTGAGCACTGCTTTGCCTCCCCGAAGGGGGTGGATTCGCTCTTAAAAAGTTGCTTGTGAAATGAATCTTTCTACATCCAATGCCTTTTTCCAGCGGCTTGTGTTTTAAGACCACAGTTGTATTCCATCCGAGAAATATCCAGCCCCAGGCCCTGTGTGTTTAGAAGGTGCCTAACACAAGGAGGGAGACCTTCCCAAGGGTGCACAGTGGCCCATGGGTCAGAACAGACTCCTCAGGGTGCATGGTGGCTCACCAGTCAATTGAACTGCTAAGCCCAGAGAACTGGGATTCATGTGTTGGCCTCCAATGGGCTGAGGCCCCTAGCTGGTCACTGCCCAGAGCTCTGAGCAGTACCTGATTGTGCCAGATAGGTAGGACCAGAGGCGGCCCACTGCAAATCAGCCCTTCTATTGGCGAAGGTGTGAGAGAGGGGGTCCCACCGTGGCTGAGCAGTCATCTTGTTCCTGTATTTCCAGCTGCCTATTGGGCACAAGTGCTCTGGAAGCCAGCTGCCAGAAGCTTGGTTATATGTCCCAAAGAGGCCTCTGAGACCCTAACACCAGGAGTCCCGGGCCAAAGTCTCCTTAAAAATGCTAGTGAAGAAAACAACTTCTGCACTGGGGAGATGGCTGAATGGTTAAAAATGCTTGCTTGGAAAGCCTGCTGGCCTGGGTTCGATTCCCCAGTACCCATATAAAGCCAGATACACAATGTGGTGCATGCATCTGGAGTTCATTTGCACTTATTTACTTCAGTTTTTGTGGGCCGGGAATTTCCACATAGCTCAGCTGGCCGGTCCTAGCCTGTGATCTCTCTGGAGACTGTTGTCACAATGTGACTGGAGCCAGTTGTCTGAAGGCTTGGTTGGAGATGGAGGGCATGCTTCCTACCCGTTTCATGCATGGGGTTAGCACACAGGCCTCCTTCCTCGCCTCACAGACCTGTCCCAGGTCTGCTTGGGCTTCGTCCCAAGAGGCTTCCTCCCAAGATGGCAGCTGGATTCCTCTACAGTTAGTGACAAGAGCGGACGAAAGCATGGGCACCTTTTATGCCCTCGTTATGGGCAGCACATCCGTTGTTTCCTGGGGTACTATTGGTTACCCCAACTAGCTCGATTCCCATGGGACAGGACGATGCAGTATGTTAATGCCTGGAAGTGGTGGGGTCACTCGGAGTCCGTCTTGGAGGCTGGCAGCCATACTTCAGTACAAAGACAGGTACTTTGCCTCGTTCACAGGGTTGTTTTCCAACCATTTAGTGGGCATGAGTAGCTCGAGTGACGATGTTCACCTGACATGCGATTGACATAGAACAGATGGGGAACGGATCAGCCACACCAAGCATAAGGGAACAGCAACAGTGACAACGGTGCAGCCTGGCTATGGGCATCATGGCAGCAGGCCACCCTTGTCCCCAGGCAGCCAGTTCTACCCGAGTTCCAAGTTGGGCTACTCATTTATTTATTTAGTTTTACTTTTTCGAGGTAGGGTCTCGCTGTAACCCGGGCTGACCTAGACTTCACCATGTAGTCTCAGGGTGGTCTTGAACTCATGGTGATCCTCCTGCCTCTGCCTCCCGCCCAGCAAGGGCACCCATTTAGAAGAAATGCATGAAGTGAGATACCGGGTGTGACTGCGGAAGTTTAGAGAACAGGTCGGTGATCCTGGTGAGAAGACAGGGGTCGAGAGGGAGTGTAGGATGAACGAGGAATCAATATGTGGGCTGGCTGCTTACTTGCCCAAATTCAATTCCCCAGCTGCCCACAGAAAGCTAGAAGCAAAGTGGTGATGCATATGTGATCTGTCTTGAGGAACTTGGGCCCAAAGACCGTTCCTTCCCATCCTGTGAGGACAGCGCTCTTATCTCTTTGGTATGTTGCTTTCATCAAAAAAGAGGAGGCTGGAGGCCAGAGATGCAGCTCAGTGGTAGTAGAAAACCCAGGTTTCATCCTCAGCGCTTGGTGGAACACGCCTGTAATCCCAGGCTGGAGGATTAGAAGTTCAAGGATGACCTTGGCTAGCCTAGGCTACCAGAGGAGGGTGAAGAAGAGCTATTTCTACTGCAGAAACAACAGTCCAGAGGGTTCTACCGGTCCCCCCCCCAACACATACCCGCTCCTTCCTTGAAGCTTCAGGAACACGAAGGAGCTCCTCCCCCCACTCCGGAAACTGGGTTTGAGTGACTGTTCTTTTCAAGTGGTTCTTGGTTCCCAAGGCCTTAAATTTGCTTCTCTGCCTCTGGGTGCCATGAGACCAAAGGCTTGGGGACAGATAGGGGATGGATGGGACTGGGGTTCCTGAGATTCCCATCTTGGTGGTACCAACATCACAGAGGGACTGAATATGCACAGTCCATCCTGGCTGTGTGCCAGCTGACCCTGCCAAACCTATCCCCAAGGTGTGAGCCTGGGCCAGCTGCCTCTGGCCTCAGTTTCCATTGTAACACGAGGACCTGTGGCTCAGGTGACCTCTCAGCTCTTCTCAGCATTGGCACTCTGCCTCCTGGGTGGATTATTGGGCAGCAGCTGTATGCTGGCAGCATATCTGGGGTACAGAAAGTGCAGGCCTCCCGCCTGTGCCTCCAGCAGGCCAGAGATGACAGGGCCCAGAGTGGCTGTCCCTACAGCAGGCTGCCATGTGAAGCGCGTCCTGTTGGTGGCTCTTTGGCATGATCGTGTGTTCTGGGTTTCCGGTGGATTTGATTTTTACATGAAAATGTAAATGTGTGAGTGTCTCTCTCCATTGACAATTTTCTTTATTTGAGAAACTTCCAGAGCCTAGAGCTGAACTTGACCAGTTATTCTCCACAGAAGCCCTACACTGAGGGGGAGTGGGGCGTGCTGTCCACCTGGATCACCCCTCAGACGTGTGGGTCAACCTTTCCGTTTGGTCCCAGGCTAACTTCCAGGAGGTCCTCCCGGCCCAGGCACCCTCCCTGGGAATGAGCCCAGGCTCCCCCTCCCAGTTTCACTACCCACCCCCAGGGCCTGGCAAAGACAGGTCGGTGACAGCTTCGATGGACCTGTTGATCCAGGTTGGCAACGGGTCACTGGAGCCTAGGAGAGACGCCCACCGCCTGTCTTCCCGGGGCTGGGAGCTCCAGCTGCTGGGAGCGAAGGGGTTAAGCGTTTCTGGCGGCTGCTGGCTGTCTGCGGTCGTTCCCCCTTCCGGGGCTGCTGCAGCCGGGGTTGGTCGGCTGGAATGTTTGTTATGCAGGCTGGGAGGGAGGGAGGGAGGCAGGCCGGGCGGTGGAGGTGGGGGCCCAGCAGACCCAAAGGGCCGGGCTCCTCGTGGAGCGTCGCCCAGCCTGTTCTGGAAACTCCCACCCTTCCTGTCCCATCCCCCACCGAGCACTGACCAAGGCTCCTTCCTGAGCTTGGAGACCAGCGAGCCAGGAAGGGGTGCCAACAGCCCTGCCACCCCATCCCGGAGTGGGGACAGCGCTGCCAAGGTCACACCATTGAGCTGGCCACAGATTTTGGTTCCCATGGCACTGAACTGCCGCTGACACGGAGGTCACATTGCCATCCGCTGGGAGGTTCGGAACCACCGAGAACCTCTTCACACGCCAAGCCCTCACCTGGCCTCTTCACCCCAAACTCCGGAGTTCTGGGGAGCAAGGTGCTCCCACCCTCTTTCCCTGAACTGCCCAGCCTGGGAGGGGGCAGTCCAAAGCAAGAAACAGACAGACAGACAGACAGACAGACAGACAGACAAAACAAAGGAGGGCCTCAGGAAGCCCTTCCTGGATAGGAAATAACCTTTACAAGTAGAAGCTCAGGAGTTTCCTTTTTTCTGCTGGGCACACACCTCCTGGGGGGGGTCACATGCCAACACTGATAGGTGCCCCCTCTGCCAATGACCTTCAGTCAAGTTGGGTCTAGCCATGCCTTCCCCATCTTGTAGCTCTGACACCTTTCCCCCCAGCCTCAGTTTCCTCATCTGCACAGTGGGCTTCATGAGAGGGGCGGTGAACCTTGGGGCCTAGCCACACTCTGCTGGGCCATTTGTCTGCCTGAGGGGTGGAGAGTCTGTGCTCAGAGCCCTACCCCTGGGCTTCGCCTGAGCAGCCAAGGAGGCCTTGGGCGCCTCCAGGGTACCCACCTCCCTGAAGGTCTAGGTGTCTGTCACATGTCCTTGGAGTCACAGCCCCTCTAGGACAGATGTTCCCATGAAAATCCCAGTGCTCCACTTTACAGGTAAGGGGCTCAAGGGAGTGGTCCCACCCCACGCAGTGAAGCCTGATAGTAATCCCTAAAACCATACTTAGAGCACCAAGATCTCTCCTACTCTCTCCTCTGCCAGCATTTATTGAGCACTTACTGCATGCAGGACAGAGGCAGGCATTTTACAAGCTTCGTTTACTTCAACCCAACCTCGCAAGTCACCGGAGGTATATGGATAGCGCTTATTCAGGGATTGATGACTCGCCCAAGATCACACAGCTTGAGAAGAAAGCCTGATTGTGAAAGCCTCCAGAGCTTTGGCCCGTCTCCCCTCCAGCTGGCTTGAGACCCAGGCTCTGCCATCAGTGCCTGGGTGACCTTGGGTTGTGGCTTAGGCCCCAGAGTCATAGAGGGGGGAAAGATTTCCAGCCCCCAGCATGGGAGTACAGGGGTAACGTGAAGCCCCTTCCCATAGGCCATGTGGCCAGCCCAGCCCCCCAGGGCCCCAAGCTACCAGGGCTCCTCGGTGGCCGGGGAGACCCGGACGGACAGATGGACAGACAGGCGCGTACCTTCCCCTCTCCCCAGATCTGAGAGCGTGTGGCATCGCCGCCGGCCCCCTCCCCAGCAGGTTTCCTTTAAGAAACCCGAAGATTGATTTCCTGGCAGGCTGTGCGCGAGGAGCGGGTCCAAATGGTTTGCATGTCTGCATTTTTTACTGCTCCGTTTAATATGTATGCAAATGCCGGCCCTGCGCCCGCCGCAGCCACACGCGGAGCCCCATTAAAGCGCCGTCCCGGGCGCGCGCCTCATTCGAGGCGACGGGCTCCCAGGCCCTGATAGATGGGGTGCAGGACGGTGACAAATGACGGGCTTTGTAATTTCTTTCTCTCCTGGGGGGGGGCGGGTGGAGCCTGGAAGCCCACAGAGATTTAAATATATGCAAAATTGTTTGCGGGCTGGGGACCCAGTGGAGGCGCGGAACCGAACTGGGAGGGAGGACCTGGTTCTCCTGGTGGCTGCGGGGCAAAGGGTCCCCAGGGTGGCTCTGCGCCTGAGAAGCAACCGCAGCCTGGGGGAGCCCTGGCTGCCCGAGCAGCTCCCCATCCCACCCGCCATCCTCCTAGCTTCCAGGGCTCTGACTGTATGGGGGTGATGTCAGCCCCACACTGAGAGGTGGGCGAGGATCACAACCATTGTGCAGATGGGGAAATTGAGGTGGGATGGGGGAGGAAGGGGTGGGGTGAATGGTGAGGAGGTGGGGCTCTGAATTCTGCCATGGACCCCTACAACCCTACACTATCTTGCTCTGAGAGTGGGTTCTCAGGCAGGGTGTGTGAGTGTGTGTGTGTGTGTGTGTGTGTGTGTGTGTGTGTGTGTGTGTGTGTGCCCACTCCCATGACTATGGGCTCTGAAACTGCCCAGACTCACCCCTCGCTGCTTCTCTGTCTCTCCCAGGCGGGCCCCTGCTCGCCAGATTACAAGGCCAAGTCAGACTGAGCCCTGAATTTTCCAAGTATTGCTCAAGCCTAAATCTGAGTTGTCAGAATTTTGGCAACAAGGCAAGGGGAAGGGTACACAGGCTGAAAGTGTGAGAATGCGCAGAAGGTGGAAGGAAGGACTCAGAGAAAGGACAGTCACCTGACCAGAAGCAGGGGACAGCCAGTTCAAGGCCCACCAAAGGCCCAGAAGGTCACAAGTACAGGCTCCGGGGGGTGTGGGGAGTAACATACTGTGTGCAAGTGTGCAGGTGGTGTGCATGTGTGTGCTGTGTGGGGGAGCATGGGGTTGTGACTGTGTCAGAGTGTGCATGCCTATGGGTCAATGCACACACATTGGTCAGGGTGTGTGCAGGCTTTTGTACCCATGTCAAGGTGATAGCAGCTGAGAATGTCCCTGAGGGTCCCACCTTCTCTGGTTTGGACCTGCCTGGGAAAGCCTTTGTCCCCTCAGCTGCACAGTGGAGGGTGTCTGTCACCTGAGCAGCAGCCTTGGGATTCAGTAAGTTGGGATCCCAGAGGTGACAATGACCACACAGAAGGACTTGGGTTAAAGGATTGCAGCTGGTGGGGAGCCCGAGATTCTGCTCAGGAACCAGGGCTTGCCCCTCTAAAGCAGCGCACCTTGCATGCATGGGTGAGCATGTGCATACGTGAGTGTCACCCTCCAGATACTGGGGTGCTTCACTGCTCAGTTGGGAACAGGCCTCATCACAGCCTCTGGGATGCAAGGAACCCTGTCCCTATGTGCAGGGCACAGTGGGGCTCCACGCTGGGACCCAGCCCTCTCTGGTTCTCTAGCCACTTAGGTCTCCTGTGCCTGCCGGCCTGCAGCCATCCCCAGGAGACCTACACCAAGTGGGCCCTGCCCAGGCTCAGGAAGGACTCCTGTTCTCTGTAGGCACCACTCCTTTAGCCTAGGCTTACCTTTGGGACCACAAAGCCAAGCCCAGCAGGGGCCCTAGGTCCTGTGTCGGGTTAGTGTGTCCTTGCAGGTCTTGGTGTGGTCATAATGCTAACACTTGCACCAGGGAAGGTTTCACAGAGAACGTTTGTGAGTGGACATGGAGGTGGCCTCTCTCTCTCTCTGAAGACCCATCATTATCTGTCATGGAAGCCAGACCTCTCTACTCATGGGTGCTGCACTTGGGACCTGTGGACAGTACGGTGCCCCAGATCTCCACCCCAGAAGACAGCACCATTCGCATGTCTGTCCTTGCCCTGAGGACACTGGGATTCTTGCTGTCCTTGCTGGGAGCTGATAATGCACCTGCCCCTCCCCCTCTTTCCACCAACCCTCATGATAAGTCTCCCTGCCCAGCCAGAGTGACCAGCTAGGCAGCTCGTTCGAGTAAGACATGTGCCACATGCCCAGCTTCCTGTAACTGTCGACATACTCTTCTGTAACTTCTACCAGGATAACTCTGTGTCAGCCTATCCATGGTTCCCTTTGCCAGTGGGACAGAGTCTGCCACATACACAGGCCACTGGACACTACCTGGACTGACCTGTCTAACACTCCCAAACTCCTTTTCTCTTCACCTACAGATCCTGGTCACTGAGGCTGCCTTCCTGTCCCTCAAACACTCAGCATCCCCACCAACCATAAGTCCTTTGCTGTTCCAGCTTGGAACACATGTCTCACCCTGGCCCTACTCCCGCCCTCTTGAATAGCTAACTTGTTACTCAAAAGTTCCGTCTTTAGGGAGGTCAGTCCTCAGAGCTGCCTAGCTGACCTACCAGTTAAATGCTGGTGCTCAGCTCACTCCTCCTTTTCATTCAGCCTGGTACCTCATCCCATGGAATGGTGCTGCCCACATTCAATGCAACTGCAAAAGTTCCCATAGTCTTTAATCATCCCAATACTGTTCAGAAGTCCAACGTCTCAGAGGTAGGAGGATCGCCGTGAGTTCAAGGCCACCCTGAGACTGCATAGTGAATTCCAGGTCAGCCTGGACTAGAGTGAAACCCTATCTCAAAAAGCAAAAACAAAAAAGAAAGAAAGAAGGAAGAGAGAAAGAAAGAAATTGCTTCTGAGACTGAAAGCAATTACTTAACTGAGAATCCCTATAAAATTAACAAGCTATATATTTCCAACATGCAATGGCACTCAGTAAACAGTCTCATTCACAAAGGGAGGAATGGGGGCATAGCAAGGAAAGATTGCACCAAAGCAAGACTGAACCCCAGCAGGGCAAACATCAGATCCTGCAGCTCCATGCCCAGCATCTGGGGCTTGGGATGGAATCACTGAGGCTCCAAACGGCTCGGCTAGGCCCATCCCATCAACCCTGCTGTCTGCAGCACACAGCCTTTCTCCTGGGCCTGCTCCACTCTGTCTGCAACTTTCCTCAGCAGATGCCCCACGGTCTTGACATCTCTCCAGCATCCTGAGTCTCCTTGGGCTTCCGTTTGCAGCTGCTTGCAGTGGTCTCTCCTCTTGTGAGGACTTGGACTGCATTGCCTGGTCTCAGCTCTCTAGGATTCCATGATCCACCCCCCCCCCAGCTCATGCATTCTTTCAGACCTGTAAGACCAGCACCTCCTGCTGCAATGTCAGTTCTGCTGCCAGCCTGGGATGGACACTGGGCTCTTTGGACCACAGTTGTATCAGCCTCTGTCACTGTCTCACCCATCCACCTCTCCAGGCTGAAACACTCATTCCGTAGCATTCTCAGTTTAGACTGTCTTCCCTTAAAGGAATGGGATTTTCAAGGGATGGAACTTCCAGTGAGTGGAGTGTGCCCTCAGGGAACCCTTCTTGTCCCAGTGCAAAGTAAGAGGTTTCTCTTTAATGGTGCTGATCTTTTAAGCAATTATGGCTGCTCTTTCAGAACCTTGCTTGCAACTTTAAATCCATGTTTTCCCCTCCAGGGGCCACGTTTTTTTCATACCCTTTTGCTGTTTGTTGGCCTCTCACTGTAGACCTGGATTAGAGTTGTGAGCAGTTACCACGGCACAGCCTGGATGCTGTTCTGAGATTTCCTCATCCAACAAATTAACCCATTACTCTTGGAGCTATTCTCGCTTAGGACAAGTTCTCATTCTCAGGTAGAATGCAGTGTTTCTTTGCCAGCATCTAACATGAACTGCCTCTCAATCTCGCCCAGTTCTTCATAGTCTGTGTTCCCTGCTGAAACCTCATTGTCCTGGCCTCCGCTGTCCACATTTCTGTCAGCATCTTGCACTTCCAACCTCCCATCAGAACGACTGGCTTGTTAAATTCTGTTTACAGCATTCAAGGGCTTGTCTAGCCCAAAGTTCTAAACTCTTCCACATTCCTCCCACAAACCATCTCCAAGGGTCTGAGAACCACACGGTCAGGTTTATTGCAGTCATTTATGCATTTGGTATAAAATTTCTGTATTGCTTTCCTTTTTGCTATGACAAAATGCCTGACAAAAGGCAACTTAAGGGAGCAAGGACATATGTTGGCTTACAGTTCAAGAGTACAGGTCATCGTGATGAGGCAGACATGAAGGCAGGAGCTCCATCTTAGTTTATTATTATTATTATTGGAAGGAAAGGATTTATTGAAGCTACAGATTCAGGGAAAGTTCTATAATAGAAAAAGAGATTGGCCCCCTTTCACAGGTCCGAGTAGAAGAGAGAAACCCATCACCAGCCCTACCACACCCACAGATCAGCAAACAGGCAGGGAGTCCATTTTAGTTACTTTTTAAGATGCACCAAGTGGCATATGCATCAGGACTTCATTTGCACAACAGAAGTTCCTGGCACACCCATTCTCTCTGTGTCTGTTTCATAAATAAATAAATATTTAAAAATTTTTTTGTGAGGAAGAGAGAGTATAGGCACATCAGGACCTCTTGCTGATGCAAATGAATTCCAGACACATGCACCATTTTGTGCATCTAGATTTAAATGGATGCTGGGAAATTGAACCCAGGCTGTCAGGCTTTCCAAGCAAGTGCCTTTAACCCCTGAGCCAACTCTCTAGCCCCAGGAGCTCCATTTTAATCTGTAGTCAGGAATCAGAGAATGATAAATACTGATGCTCTGCTCTCTCTCTCTCTCTCTCTCTCTCTCTCTCTCTCTCTCTCTCTCTCTCTCTCTCTGTCTCTTTATTTTTTTTTTTTTTTTTTTTTTTTTTTTTTTTTTTTTTTTTTTAGGTAGGGTCTTGTTCTAGCCCAGGCTGATCTGGGATTCACTATATAGTCTCAAACTGGCCTCAAACTCATGGCAATCCTCCTACCTCTGCCTCCCAAGGACCTCTCACCTGAAGAAGGCACCCCTTTTATTCAGTCTGGAACCCCTACCCAGGGGATTTAGCAACCCCAGAACACCTGCCTCCCGAGGCCCAAGGAGCCTCTAAGGAGACTAGCTGATGCACCTGGGAGTTCCAGGGACCAGGCAAACGCTCCATTCTAGAGGGCTCACAAGTGGGACACGGGAATGCAGGCTTGTTTGACATGACCCCAGTATTGGGCTGCAGAGGACCAGATGCTTTCCACAGCGGCTGGGAGTAACCTTGGAACTCTGGTTCCCTGAGGCCTGAGCCCTATCAGCATGTTCTCATGGTGCTCCCAAACTTCCAGAACTTACTTTCTTCAGAGGTTTCAAAACCTGGTATCTGCCTGGAAACTCTACCAGCCATTCTGGTTGGACAATCATCACTGGAGATTCTTGTGGTTTTCCTTCAGGAGGGACTTGAGCAAAGTTCCCATCCTTCATCCTGGCCATAGGGTTGGGGTCACTCTCCAGCCCCAGGGACAGGTCCTAATGACCTTGAGACCAACTAAGCAGAGCTGATGATTTCCTAGCCCCAAAGAAGGTTCTATGCACTACACCAGATTTCATGGCCACTTTTAAACACCATGGTTTGTGGCAGAAGCCACAGTGGTCTCGTGCTTCGTTGTCTGGTCCCCTCCATACCCACTCTTGGCCACACTGACTTCCTCAGGTAGAGGGGCTTCAGAGGAGACCTGGGCCCATCTGAGTGTCTGGGTCTCCGGTCATCCAACCTCGGGGGCTTCCTGGGAGGAAATTGGTCTATGGGGAAGCAGAGCATCTGCTCAAGAGAAAGCAGGCCAGGGAGAATGCGGCTGATACGGACACAAGTGTGAGGAGAGAGTGACCATGAGCTCATGGGGCTTCCAGCAGCCCAGGTGTAGTTGAGACAGTGCCATCAGAGTGGCAGACCTGTGACTCCTCAATCTGATCACTGAAGCCAGAGAAATCATCACAGGGGCTTGACAGGAAGGAGGCAAGAGACCACAACGCAGGTGACCGTGTGCCTTCTTCAGGGGAGAGGTCCATGTCTGGGGCTGATCAGCTGGCCCTGTGAGTCCCATTTCCTGCATCTGCAGTGGTGGGATCAGTGGGAGGGGGGAGAAATGGGAGAGGGGAGGAAAGGCACAAGAGGTTCTAAGCCTGCTCCTGCCAAAGCTCGGAAACAGGCCAGAAGGGGCCAGCGGGCTGAGGAGATGGCTCCGCAGGTAAGAGCGCCAGCATGAGGTCATCGAAAGCCAGGGATGGCCATGCGTGCCTGGGGCCCCAACACTGTGTGTGTGGGGAAGCAGGGATGGGAGGATCCTGAGAAAACGGTGAACTCCAGGTTCAGAGAGACCATCTCAGGGAACTAAGACGGAAACATAATGGAGGACACCTGATATCTTCCTCTTGTGCAGAGTGTGTGCATCTGTCTGCACACACACACCATACTACACACGCCACAGGAAGGTTCTGAGAAGATGAGGACTGGAAGCCTGGAATGTCACCACCCAGGGGGAAAGGGATGAAAGGTTAATGTTAAAGGTCAAGGTCCAAGCCCAGACCCAGAGCATGACACCAGGACAGGAGAGCCCCCTCCACCACAAAGATCCCCAAAGAGCCAGGTCCAGGCTGGTCTCAGTGGCAAGGACTGGGGGAGCTCTGTGCCCTGTCACTCATGGTGACCGCTCCTGCTAGATGGGATGGTCAATAGAGTGGGAGGCTCTAGGGGTCAGTGGGAAGGGGTCGTGTATGCAGCCAAGTGTTCTGTGGAGTGTTCAGGTAAGGAAACTGAGGCACTCAGACTGGAAGGAACACACTTGACAAATAGGCTTCCCAATCTGGCCGCCAAGATGGGTTGGCACACAGGGCTCTTCTGCGCTTACTTGGTCCTGTTGTGAAGGCACAGCTTTTTGTGTGTTCTGTTTGTTTTTGTGAAGCAGGGTCTTGTGTCTCCTATGCGGACCTCAAACTTGCTATGTATCCAAGGATGATGTTGAACTTCTGATCTTCCTGCCTCCACTTCCGGAAGTGCAATGCTGGGAAGGAACCCGGGGCTTCATGCCTGCTAGGTGTGCACTTTACCACCTGAGCCACCTCCTCACTCCCACAACGCACGTCCTAGCCTTTTCATTTCTTTCCTTTAGGAGCCTGGCTGTATGGCCCAACCTTGAACTCAAAATCCTCCTTGCCTCAGCCTCTCAAGTGCTGGGATTACATATGTGTACCACCATGCCCATCTGGCCAGCCTGAGGCTCAAATTGTAAAGACAGGATGTTGGGGCTGGGGAGATGGCTCAGTGGTTAAAGGCACTTGTTTACAAAGTCTGTTGGTCGAGGTTCAATTCCCCAGGCACCCACATAAAGATGGGCGTGTGTTTGCAGCAGCAGGAGACTGACCAATATGTGCAAAGAAATCACATATTTTTTTAAACAAAGACCAGATGTCAGTGAGACATGCCTATGAGTCCAGCACTGGGGAGACTGAGGCAGGAGGATTATGAGCTCAAGGGCAGCCTGGGCTACACAGTGAGACCCTGTCTCCAAAAGCCAGTGGCTGTGGATAGAGCTCAGTGAGAGGGCACTTGCTTGATACATGCAAGGCCTTGGTTTGACCTCCAGTAGCCCCCCCAAACACACACAGAGTGGATCATTAATCAGTTTCTCCTTTGTGTCTGATAAGCGGGAAGGACTGGTCAGAAGGACCTCAAAACTGTCCCCAACTCCTTCCCAAACTCCCAGATACAGCAGCCAGTTAGCCCCTGGCCCTAGAGCCGAGAGGGAGTGGGCTGAGGGTCCCTGGAGAGCTGGGGCCGCAGGCTGGCTCTCCTGGAGGCAGCTCCTAGCGCCTGCCTCCGCCTCTCCCAGCCCAACATCAAGGTCTCCAGAGGAAGATTCCCGCGGTCCCGGTTGGGGGTGCCAGACCGCCACGAGGATGACTGCGTGGTTTTTTAATCCTCTTCTCGCTGACTTATGATTACTCTTCTTTAAGGCCGGGAAGAAACTAGAGTGTGGCAGCTGGTCACCTCGGGGTGGCGGCTCCTCCTCGCCAGCCGACCTGTCCTGTGAGGGAGACTGAAGCTGGAGGCTGGGAGGAGGACCGGGAAGAGGAGGAGAGGGGAAGAAAGGAATGAGAAAAAGCGAGGGAGGAGCGTGGGAGTCGGAGAAGATGTGGGGGTGAAGAGGAGGGGAAGGATGATGGAGGGGGAGTACAGACAGGACCCCAGCTCCGTAGCAGATCGAGGAGAGCCGAGATACACTGATGAATAATTTACCAGGAAAATGCAAAAAGAATTTAGAAACTCTCCGTTTATTAATATTTATTTTCACGAGTCCCCCATCAGGCCCCCCAGCTAGCTTTCTCCGGCTCTCCTCCTGGGTCCTGGGCTCAGCTCCCTTCTGTCCCCTCTCCCCTTCCCTCCTGCCCTTCCTCTTCTTTGTCTACCTGCCTCTCTAACCACATCGAGCTGGGATCTCCTTGTCTTGCCCAGTCTCAGCCTCTCCATCATGGTGTGGTGTAAATGTGTTTTTGTCCCCATGTCTCCTGCTTCTCTGCCCCCATTTCTCTCTGCCTCCCTCTGCTGTCTCAACCTTCTGTAAGGTGGGCTGGGTTCTGTCCCTTGCCGTCTCCAGTCTCTGTCCACCCTGCCCTGTGGCCTCTGCACATCCCCAAACCCCATCTGCTGCTTTTGGTTCAGGATCCAGGAGGACAGCGAGGCCCTGAGGACTGGGGAGGAGGGTGCGAGAAGTCATTTCCCTGGCACCAGCTTGTCTCTTTCCTGCCCTGAGCTGGGCAGCTGGATTCTGTAGGCTGAGGTCAAGGAAGAAGCATGGCATGGGGCACTCAGCGAACCAACAGTGGGTCATCAGTCAGTTCTAGAGGTGGGAGCTAAGGGTTGGGCTTGAGTCCTCATCCCTGATGGTCCCCTCCTAGGGGATGCTGAGCAAGGAAGCCCCACTTATAAGGAGCTGGGGGTCTCCCATCTGCTATGCCAACCATCCACCCCAGTTCCCATGGGGCTAGTGGCCCTGGGCACTCCACAGATGGGACGCGGGAGGAACTCAGGGGAGCTCCTGGAGGAGTGCCATTAACAGATGGACACACTGTGTGCTTTCTCTGAGCAGGATCATGGGGTTAAGCTTCACCCCATCCTTGGTCCTTGGAATGCCAAAGCTGATCCTTGTGCTATTCCTCCTGGTCCTTCTCTACTATCTGAGCTGGGGGAACTGAGCCCCACTTGGACAGTAGGGCTGCTTGCCTAGACCCCAAGTGGGATGCCCTTGTCTTTAGCCATCTGGGGTCAGATACTTGTACAGGAGAGAGCAGGAGTAGGGACGCCATCTCTGCAGCCCTTCGGTTCCCTGATCTCTCTCTCTCTCTCTCTCTCTCTCTCTCTCTCTCTCTCTCTCTCTCTCTCTCTCATTGACAGCTTTTATAAGTATAGACAATAAACCATAACTCCCTCTCCCACTCTCATTCTCTTCTTCTCAAATTCACCCTCCATCAAATCCCTTCCCCCTTCCAATTAGTCTCTCTTCTATATCCATGTCATCATCTTTTCCTCCTGTTATGAAGGTCTTGGGTAGGTAGTGTCAAGCACTGCAAAGTCATGAATATCAAGGCCATTTTGTGTCTGGAAGATTGCATTGTAAGCAGTCCTTCCCTTCCTTCGGCTCTTACAATCTCTGCCACCTCATCCACAATAGACCCTGAGCCTTGGAGGATGTGACAGAGATGTCTCAGTGCTGAACACAACACTGTCACTTCTCAGCACTATGGTGACATTTGGGTCATTCTAGTGGTCACTACCAGAGGAAAAGAGAAGCTCAGTTCCCTGATTTCTAAGGGGCCAGGTGGAACAGACCCTCATTCTCCACCCACCAGCTTGAAACCCCAGAACCTCATTGATAACCCCCCCAGACCATTGCTCTTCCCTAGTCAGGGCTGCGCCTTGTCTCCTGCCCACTCCCATAGCTTCTCCCTCTCCACACTGGCTCAGCTCCCTTCTAGGCCTCTGGTCCTTTCCTTGCATGTGCTCTTCACTAGTCTAGAATATTCTCCCCATCCTTATCGTGAGATGAGCTTGCCCCCTCCTAGGAGGTGCTTAGAGCTTTCCTGAGGGCTCCAGAAGCAGTTTTCCAGCCTATCTACTTGTCTGACTGGGAGTGGGACAAGTACCTTTCCTTGTTTGTTTGTATGGTAGTTTCAATGAGATGTCCCCCATATCCTCATGTGTTCTGAATGTTTGATCCCCAGCATATGGGAATTTGGGAGATGGAGCCTTGCTGGAGGAAGTGTGTTGCTGGGGTCAGGCTTTGGGGTATTACAGCCAGCTTCTACTTGCCAGAACTTAGCTCATGCTTGCTGCTTTCTTTCTTTTTTTTTTTTTCCCCTTTCTTTTTTTCTTGTTTTTTAAAAATTTTATTTATTCATTTTCAAGCAGAGAGATACAGAGAGAGAGAGAGAGAAAGCACCAGGACCACCACTTTGTGGGTTTGGCATATGTGGGTACTGGGGAATTGAACCAGGGGCTTTAGGCACTGGAGGCAAGCGCTTTAACCGCTGAGCCATCTCTCCAGCCCTCACGCTTGCTGCTTTCTGCCAGCTGCTGTGGCAAGATACGACGTCCAGACTCTGCTCTGCCATCTCTTCCCTGCCATGATGAAACTCCCCTTGACACTGTAAGCCAAGATAAATGATTTTTCCCATCAGCCACCTTTGTTCAGGTGTTCCATCACAGCAACAGAAAGATAACTGTAACAGTTTCTGATCCTTTAGCATGGCCCAAGGTTTGCCTGAGGGATGGGAGCCTTGTACAAGGAAAGTTCAATCCCCTGCTTAACCTTTATGACTCCCCCACCATCCTTACCTAGGGATCATTCACCTTCCCATTCACTGTACTGTTCATCAGACACTTACTTTGATGTCACACACACCTGAGCCCACATCCCAGTTATACCCCCTCCTGACTTGAATACTCAGTTTTCACATCTTCAAAGTGGGAGAGCAGAGCCAACATCCATGGGTGTGGTCAGGTCTAGACATGACTCTGTTTCCGTATTACCCAGCCTGGCCTGTTGCCCTCTCTTTCTCTGTTGAGCTCTGCTTCAAACAACTCACAACACAAACACTCTATAGCTCCTGATCGCCAACTAAAAACACCTCGTGTTCAAAGCTCTTCACCACCCTGATGAGTGAGTAGCTAAATGAAGTCCTCCGAGGAAGAAAGGGGCTCTGTGCAACCTGCAGTCCACCAACAAGCCCTCTCCATGTCCCTCATCTCCCCCATGGGAATCTGCAAGATTCCAGGGAGGCCACTCACCTCTCATCTACTACTGCTCTCAGCGGTAAAATGGCACTAACACAGATCCCATGGTGACAGTTTCCCTTCCAAGGGGCTATGGTCCCCAGACAGCGAGCTTAGCCTGGTGTCAGACACTTTATAAGAGTCCCCATGGGCCCCAGCCCCAGGTCCCAGCTCCAGTCCCAGCCCATGCAGTCTGGCACCCAGCACAGTCCTGAGTCCAGGCCAATCCATACCAACTCAATCTCAATGCCCATCTCTCTAGTGTGGGAGGGATGCCGCTTGGAGAGTCTGGAACTGTGTAGTCTAGGAGGACTTCAAACTCAAACCCTTCTGCCTCAGTCTCCCAAGTGCTGTGATCACAGGTGTGAGCCCCCATACCAAGTTTATTCTTTAAAAATACTAACAGGCACTGGGGACAGAGCTCAGTTGTAGAGCGCTTGCCTGGGGTGCTCAGGAACCTGGGTTCACACGCCAGCACTGCACACACTGGATGTGGCAGTGCCAGGGGCAGCAGAGGTGAAGATAGAAGGATAAGACAGACGTCAAGGTCATCTTCAACTATATAACACATTTGAAGCCAACCTGAGTTACATATGACCCTGTCCCCAAAAGTATTAACAATAAAGACCAGGGAGATGGTTCAGCAGGTAAAGGTGCTTGCTTGCAAAGCCTGTTGGTCCAGGTTCGATCCTCAGGACCCAGGTAAAGCTGAATGAAAAGTGAGCCATGCCAAGCACCTATGACACTGCCATCCCAAGCACCTATGACACTGGGAGGTCCCAGGAGAAAATGAGGCTCAATTACAGCCTTGCAATCTGACCGTCCATTTGTAGCAGCAAGAGACCCTGTCTCAAAGAAGGTGGGGCACAGACACCCTGAAGTTGTCCTCTGACCACCAGGAGCCTGCTATGGCATGAGCACCCGTCCCCATTCCCCACAACAAATACATTTTAAATATATTTTTATTTATTTATTTGAGAGAAAGAATTCAGGGCCTCTTGCCACTGCACACAGACTTCAGATGCATGAGTCACTTCTGGCTTTACTTGGGTACTGGGGAATCAAACCCGGACTGGCAAGAGGCTTTGCAAGCAAATTACCTTTAACCACTTAGCCATCTCTCTAGCTCAAGAATAAACTAAATACCACTAATAATAATATTTTCTTCATTTACAAAAGTAATACACGTTAATTGTGGATATATGTATTTTTTGGGGGGAGAGTTGAGGTAGGGTCTTGCTCTAACTAACCCAGGCTGACCTGGAATTCACTATGTAATCTCACAGTGGCCTTGAACTCACAGTGATCCTCCTATCTCTGCTTCCCAAGTGCTGGGATTAAAGGCATGTGCCACCATGCCTGGCTAATTGTGGATAATTTTGAAGTTAAGATAAAACAAAGAGAATTTTAAAATGTATAGTTCATCAGTCATTCATGCCACTGGAGCCTGTGAGATTCTAGGCTTGGTCAGGACTACACATATGCAGAACACCCCTCTTTGCAGTCCAGTTCTTTAAAAAAAAAATTGGGGCTGGAGAGATGGTTCAGTGGTTAAGGAGCTTGCCTTCAAAGCCTAACAACTCTGGTTCAATTCCCTAGTACCCAAGTAAAGCCAGATGCACAAAGTAGCGCATGCATCTGGAGTTTGTTTGCAGAAGCTGAAGGCCCTGGCATACCCATTCTCTCTCTCTCTCTCTCTCTCTCTCTCTCTCTCTCTCTCTCTCTCTCCTTACAAATAAAAAAAATATTTCTAGCCAGTACTCAGAAGGCAGAGGTAGGAGGACTGCTGTGAGTTCAAGGACGGCCTGGAACTACAGAGTGAGATCCTGGCCAACCTGAGCTAGAGTGAGACCCTACCTTGAAAAAAAAAAAACAACTAAAAAGTTATTTATTTACTTATTTGCAAGCAGAGAGCACAAGACAGCATGGGTACACACCAGGGCCCCTTGCCACTGCAAACGAACTCCAGATGCATGGCTTTATGTGGGTACTTGGGAATAGAACCCTGGCCATGAGGCTTTGCAAGCAAATGCCTCTAACTACTGGGAACCTCTCCAGACTCTGCAGCCTAGTTCCTTCATATGAAGCAATAGCACCCAATCTCCCTGACCCCGTAAGTCTCCACCCTTCCACCCCTCTACTCCACGCTTCTGCCCGTGTAACTACAACACCCAGGACCTGCAGACTGCATTTCCCCAGGATCTCGAGGTCTTCCAAACACAGGACAGTTTGGGGAGACTTGTTTACAGTGGCAGACCAGCCCCCTTATTCCTGGATGGACAGGTGGTTTGTCTCCCCACCAACGAGGCCAAAATGTCTCACCCTTACAGCTCAACCCCTGACACTTGGCTATCTTCTCGCAAGAATAATAAGGGACTCCCTCACCAGCAGCGCCCCCACACTTGCTCCTCTTCAAAGAACTTTCTACCTGGTGGGGACATTGGAAAGCTGGGGACAGGGTCAAGCCTGAGGTCCCACTAGCTCCAGCCTGGCCAGGCCCTTCCCTTCACATCCATCTTGCACAGAGGGTATGGGTTCCATACTATCCAGGCTGGGCACGCATGGCTTCCTGCCTGCCCGTCCCTGGCCAGCAGCACCAGGCATGATGGATGAGGCTTAGGAATGCCAGGCTTGGGAGGGCTGGGTGTGGCAGGCTCTCTCCATCCTGGGGAGGTGCAGAGGGGATCCCAGGTGGGGCTTCAGGGAGGGGTAGCAGATGGGTCACATCCAGAGGGGCTTCCTGCTGGCAGTGGAGCCCAGTTCCAGCCAGAGGAGGCTGGGCAGGGGACCTTCCTGCCTCGGAGTGCCCATGGCAGGAAATGCAGCCATGTGAGAGTGATCCTTGAGGGGGGACCCTTTGGTGAGGTGAAGAATGCGGTGATGGTAGCAGATTCTATTAAAAGCAATTCTCATTGTCAGTCAGATATTTTACAAGTAACTGCCCCTCCCCAAGCTAACAGCTTCTATAGATCACTTATCACTTCCTGCCCATGTTCCTGGTCACACAGCCCCGAAGTTTACACTACACCCAGCCCCCAACAGTCTGAAGAATTTAAGATAATGTCAAACCACCTGCCAGGCTGTCTACATGAGCTGTAGGTCTGTATGTCTATATGACTGTCAATATGAGCTATCAGAGCTCAGGCTTTGGAAATTGCTATTTCCCTGAGTCCATGTCCACATGAATAAATTTTGTTTTTCTTTTCTTTTTTTGCTTTTCGAGGTAGGGTCTCGTTCTAGCCCGGGCTGACCTGGAATTCACTATGTAGTCTCATGTTGGCCTTGAACTCACAGTGATCTGCCTCCTGAGTGCTGGGATTAAAGGTGTGCTTCACCACATCCAGCCGACATGAATAAATTTTCTGATTCTTCACTCTATTTCTGGTGGTGGCTCTGTGTGACTCAGTTTCCTTTAACAATCCACCCTTTAAAACCAACTCAAGTGGCCTATAGTCCAAAAGTCCTGCTCTGTCCCAACTGAACTGGTCACTCAAGTAATTAACATTGTCCTTGACCCCGTGGAATTGTTACAGTCATCATGACGGTGAGTCTTGACCATTGATTCTGAAGCGCCCAAGAGACTAGTGAGGCACACCTGAGTCTGTGTATGTCTGTGAGGGTTAGGGTTAACTGGTTAGGGTCTCTGGTTTCCCCAGAGAACTGGATCATGACCTAATGGAGGATTTAATTGGATGGATTTTAAATCTTTTTTTAAATTTTTAAAAATTTATTTGCAACCAGAGAGGGAGAAAGTAGACACACCAGGGCTTCCAGCTGCTACAAATGGACTCCAGATGCATGCACCACTTTGTGCATCTAGCTTTACATGGTGTCAGAGTCAGACCCAAACCACTGGGATGAATCTCCAAACCAGGCAGTTACGGTAGGAAAGGATTTATTAAAGCTACAGATCCAGGGGAAGTTCCATAACAGTGCAAGAGGATGGCCCCCTTTCACAGGTTTAAGAGAGAGGAATCTTCAGCACCAGCACCACAGACACAACCGCAAACTGGCAGGGGGCCCAGGAGAGAATTCCTTCCCTTATTATAGCCTTAGGGTGGGGTCTTACAACCTTTTCCCAGACTTGTTTAGTTTATTCCCTGAGTCTCTAGAATTTCCAACCTGCACTGCCCTCCCAGGAAGGAAAATTTGTTTCTAGTTTTCCTGAACCTCCTGACATCCTTCCCCCTGCTGAGAGGGCTGCCTTCTTGTAAACAACCTCAGAGACCCACCCAAGACTACTAAAAAGGTCAAGTTGACAACAAAATTTAACCATCACCCATGGGTATTGGGGAATTGAACCCAGGTTGTTAGGCTTTGCAGGCAAGCACCATGAACCTCTGAGCCATCTCTCCAGCCTGGATCTTTTACTTTTATGTATTTATTTTCAAGGAGGGAGAGAGAATGGCATGCCAAGGCCACTTGCCATTGCAAATGAACTCCATGCACCACTTGGGCATCTGGCTTCACACCAGTATTGGGGAATGGAACCCAGACCAGCAGGCTTTGCAAGCAAGTGCCTTTAACTGCTGAGACATCCCCCAGCTCTACAGATTTGAACTCTGAATCAGCTGTGGGGAGGCAGGACTTGCTGCCTCACTGGAAGAAGGTGATTCCTGGAGGTTTGTCCTTGGAGCTGTGCCTTGCCCTCACCCTTTCCTGTCACTGCTCTCTGCTTCTTCCAGGACACTATGAAACCATGAGCCAAAATAAATCCTTTCCCCTTAGGCAGATGAACTCCATCACAGTGATGAGAAAAGTAACCTGATACTAGCAAGTAACTAACTGGTAAAATAACATCACAAACCAGAGACACAAAGGGATGAGACTCTAAAGGCAGGGGAGGACAAAGTCAGAGCACCAGGAAGCCTGAAGCTGTGATGGTTTATATTATCAACTTGACAGGACCCAGAATCACCTGTGAGCATTATGTAGATGAGGTGAGCCTCTGGGAAAGTCAGTGAGGGATTACCTTGATTAGGTTAATTGAGGTGGGAAGACCCACCTGAGCTTGTGGGCTGGGGTCCTGGACGGCATAAAAAGGAGAGAGCTGGCTGAGAGCAGCCTTCATCACTCTGCTTCCTCACCGCGCTGAATGTGAGCAGCCGCCTCAAGTTCCTGCCACCATGCCTTCCCTGACATGATGGACTGTGACCTGGAATTATAAACTGAAATAAACCTTGACTGATTTTTGTTGGGTATCTTGTCCAAGCAAAGAAAGTAATAGAGAAGCCTAGTGTGTCCATCCTCCTTCAGACCACCTAGTGTCTGAGGCAAGGTACATGTCATTGCCAGGCCACTGACTTGGAGGCACAGGAAGGACAGCTCCATGATGGAGATGCCCCTGAAGAAGTCTGCTGTCTAGAGCTGGTGAGGCTTGGGACAGAACAAGGACCGTCTCCTCCTTCACCATCGCACAATTCCCCCACAATGCCAAGCTGTCTGAAGGTGTCTTTTTTTTTTTAAAAAAAATAATTGTTCTATGGTTAGGATCTCAAATATCTGCCCAAAACTGGTGTGGAAAGTTTGGTCTATAGTGCAGCAGTGCTCTGAGGTCAGCCTTTGGGGTTGCTGGGACCCATCCCCTGGGCATGATACCCTCATGAAATCAGAGCAGCTGTGATTGCCCGCACACTCACCCTCAAGAGATCAGGCTTGCTAATATTTCCTTATGGAAGGGGGCTGTCACCAGACCCTTACCTGAGATTCTAGCCACTCCTCTCTCCTGACACCCCCAGTTCTATGTATGCCTTCCCCAGATGCGCGTCAATGTGGAGGTGCTGAATTTACAGGTGGACTATGGATGGGGTGGGACCAGCAGGGATCACGTTCATGAGTCGTCACCCATGCAGGCGTGGGAGTCACCCATTATCCTGAAAGTACCCCCAATAAACTCAAACTTGCTTCCCCAAGCTGGACTTGGATGGGATTGCATCTTTGGTCTGCTGCTGTCCCATCTAGTGTGGAGAGATATTTTTGCACATGTCCCCAAGGAAAGTCACACAGCAGGAAGTGACTGGATTATGTGGGCTCTGACCTCAGTGGGAGATCCAGTGATGGCTTCTGAGCTTAATGGAATACTAGGAAGTGTGGGGACTAGCTTCAGGAAGCAGGTCATGGAGGTGTAACTTGGGAGGGTGTACACTGCCCTGGGCCCTTGCCTTCTTCTCTTTGCTCTAGTAAATGGCTTCACCCAGCCCCAGGCTCCCTGCTGGTATGTGCTGCCTTGCCACACAGGAGACATTGCTTTGCTTTGTTTTTTTGTGGTCTTGAGGATCAAACCGAGGGCTTTGCACACGGCAAGTTAGGGCTGCTCTACCCCAAAGCTACATTCCAATCCTTGCTGCCTCACCCCATTGACCTGGGACAATGGAACCAAGTGTTCACAGACCCCCCCCCAAAAAAAAACCCTCTGAAACAGTGAGCCAAAATAAAGCTGTCCTCCTGGAAGTTGTGCTTCTCAAGTGTTTTGTCACTGTGACAGAAAGCTAGCTGACTAACAGACTGAGACACGCTCAGATGGTAGAGTGCTCGCCTGGCATGCACAAAGCCCTGGTGGGATCCCCAGCAGCATATAAACTGGGCATGGTGGTACAAGCCTGTAATCCCAGCACTCAGTAGGCGGAGGCAAGGAGGATCGGAAATTCAAGGTTACCCTCCTCTACATATCAAGTTCAAAGCCAGCTTGGGCTACTTGAGACCTTGAGAAAGGAAGAAATCTGACTAACACAAAATGAATGGCTAAATTGGGGATTAAACAAAACAGCAACCAAAAACCTGTGGACTTCAAAATAAAATGCTCTTTAATGGAACCCCTCCTCCCACGGCCATTGTTCTTATTTTTCTACCAAACAACCACAGAAGCTGAGAGAAAGACCAAACCTCAAAGCTGGACACAAAGCCGGCTGCAGCCTCCAGCCAGCCTAGGCAGGAGCCTTCCCACTGTCACCAGACAGTGTGGAGAGACGGTGGGACGCAGGGGCCAGGGACAAGTGCAAAAGAGCCCAGAACCTCCTCCATCCTCTGCTCTCTCGCTCACAGATCTGGAATGTGGTGACCGGACCATTGTCCCTGTCTCTCAGACGCTGATTGTCATGGAAACAGGAGTGACATCCCCTGGTCATTTAGAGAAAGGGGGCTTTCGTGGTACAAAGCATTCTGGGAAGTTAGTATGATGGGGAGGGGGCAGCAGTTGGATGCTCCCCAGAGCAGTGCATGCTGGGACTTCTCTTACTCATCTGTCCCATGGGTTCAGAACAGATGACAGGGCAGGAGTGGATGCCGCCTTTGTTTGGCTGAGTGGGGCTGGCAGAAGACAGCTGGGGGTTTGGTAAAAAGCCTTTGTGTCCTGTCGCTCAGAGCCAAGACCAAAATGGAGAGTGGAACTCAACCACCAAAGAAGCAATGAGGGTCCAGGACCGACCCCTTTATGATGGTGGGGTGGGGAGAGATGTCTCTGTCTGAAGGGACAGACATGGAAAATGCATGGGAATTGCAGACCCCAGCCAGTGTTCTGAGGCATGGGGGAGGAGCAGCTGGGACCCCCATTTCTTGAAGGATCCGGAAGCTCAGACAGGCAGGAAAATGGGAGGATGTCACGAGGGAGGGGTGGGGAGTGGTTCCCCAAAGAAATGTCCAACTCCTAATTCCCAGTGCCTGTGAATGTGACCTGATTTGGGAAAAAGTCTTTGTAGATGTGATTACGTTAAGATAATATCGTCCTCAATCGCCGGAGTGGAGGCTAAAGTCAACGGCAAGTGTCCTGATAAGAAAAAGAAAAGACAGGCACAGGACAAGAAAAAAAATGGCCACGTGAAGATGGAGATGGAGGTAGAGACATTACAAGCTTAGGAATTCCAAGGTTTGCAGCCTGGAGAGGGGCTTAGAGTGAATTCCCCTCAGATCCTGTCAGCTTTCGAGCAGTAGAGCAAAGCGCCCGAGGTGATTCGTGTACAGAGAAAAAAGGTTTATTTGAGCTCCCAGTTTTGGAGGGACTGGTACAAGATTGGTTGGTTCTGTTGTTTTAGGCCTGTGGTGAGGCAGCGTACCATGGTGGGTAGAGCTAAACCCTCGCCTGTGGCTTGGAAAACAAAAGGAAGGGCTGGGGAGATGACTCTGGCTTTCCACACAAGGATGAGGACCCGAGTTTGTATTCCCAGCATCTACATATAAACCAGACACACAAGGACTCACCTGTAATCCCAGCCAGACAGCAGGACTCACCTGTAATCCCAGCTAGACACAGTAAAACTCACCTGTAATCCCAGCCAGACACAGTAAAACTCACCTGTCATCCCAGCCAGACAGAAGGACTCACCTGTAATCCCAGACAGAAGGACTCATCTGTAATCCCGGCCCAGACACAATAGGACTCACCTGGAACCCCAGGGCTGGGGAGGATCCCTGGGATCTTGTTGGTAATCTAGTCTAGCTGAATTAGTGAGCTTCAGGTTTAGTGAGAGACCTAGGTGGAGGGAAGGCTGGAGAGATTGCTCAGCGGTTAAAGGCACTTGCTTATAAAGCCTGACGACCTGGGTTTGATTCCCTAATACCAATGTAAAGCCAGATGCACAAAGTGGCACATTAGTGTGGAATTCCTTTGCGGTGGCAAGAGGTGTTTCCATTTTCTCCCGTCTCTGCAAATAAATTTTTAAAAACCAAGGTGGAGAGGGACTGAAGATACCAGGTGTCCAGCTCTGACCTCAATATGCACACATGCATGTAAAAGCATGCATGTACACATGCAGAACACACACACACACAATCATATGCAAAAAGAGGAAGGGATGGGCTCAGAGTTCCATTATCTCCTTTGGGACCCCCCCAACAATTTAAAGACCCCCGACTTGATTCCTTCCAACATGGCCACCTTAGAGAAGAAGGCAGTAACACGTGGACTCTGGGTCAAGCTACCAAACAGCCTCGATGAGGACCCAGCTGGCTTCCTGGCTTGTCTTGTAGAGGAGGAGAGAAGTCAGGTCTGTGGTTTGAGGCCACCCACTTGCTGGAGGGTGCACTACTTCCTGCTCCCTCACTGTGGCCTCAGGCCCGGCAGAGACCACTGAAGAGAGGAAAGTGTTTGGCTCATAGTTTCAGAGGGGCCGTAGCCAGTCATGTGGGGAAGGCACAGGAGAGCAGCTCATGGCAGTGGCATCATGTGTTTGAGGGGTCTTGGTACCACAGTGAACCAAGAAGCAGGGAGCATGCTAGAACCTTCCAGAGTCCATCCTACTTCTGCCAGCCAAGCTCTACCTGCTAAAGGGTCCCAGCACCTCCAGATGGGGAACATCTGGTGTGCAAAGCATAGGCCTGTGGGGAGCGCTCCTCCCAAAGGGTCATGGCCGTCTTTCAAAGCAAAATGTATTTATTTATTCAACCTGAAGGGTCCCCACACTGTCCAAGAGCCCCAAATTCAAAGTCTCTTCTGATACTCAAGGCTAATTCTTTTTGTTTTGCTTCATTGAGACAGGGTCTTGTTATGTAGCTCAGGCTGGCCTTGAACTCACTATGTATGTAGTCCAGGGCTGGTCTCAAGCTTATACCTCAGTCTCTTAGAGCTGAGATGACAGGCATGAGCCACCGCACCCAGCAAACTCTTAACTGTAAGCACCTGTAAAATTAAAAATGTACATGCTCCCAACATACAGCGGCAGAGCAAACATCCCTATTCCAGAAGGGAGCTGGGACTGGGACAGGATGGCTCAGAGGGTAAGAGCTTGCTGTGCACTCAGGAAGATCTCAGTTCAAGCCCCAGCACTCATGGAAAGAGCTGTAATCCTAGTCCTGAGAACTGCTGGGACCCCCTGGTCCATCAGGTCGACCTATAAATGGCAGCTGAGAGAGGGTGATAGACCATAGACTAAGACTTTTATAAATTTATTTTTTAATATCTTTATTATCAATAATTAGATAAATTGTATGAACAAATCTTGTGATGGTACCCCCAGTTCCCTCGTCTCTGTCCCCAATCCACTGGGAACCTTCCTCAGTGGGCATACTGGATCAGTCCATGGGGTAGGGGGTTATGAATAGCACAAGAGGTAGCCAGCCCCCCCCCCACTTTGTGTGTTGTTGCTGAGGGGGGCAATGTCTCTGGATATTCTCTCCCATCATGGCTCATACATTCTTTCTGTCCCCTCTTCCATTCAGTTCCCTGAGTCATGGTGGGTGAATTTTAAGTCTGCTTTATTGTTGAGATCTTAAGTATCTCTGGATCTTTGCCCCGGGTTGTGTTGGGCATCAATGGTGTCTGTCTCCATTGACCTTTAATGGGTTATCAGACTTGCTGTGGTGATTGGTCTCTTGTTTATCTCGTCACTTTCTCATAGGCTTCATTTAGGCCCTGTGTGATAGGCCAGGGTGGTTCATCTCCTGCCAGGATGTCAAGACCAGCCTGGGCTATAGAGTGAACCCAGGTCAGCCTAGGCTATTTTGAAACCCTGCCTCTAACAGTAAAAAATAATAAATATTAATACAAAAGAAAGAAAGAAATATAAACTGGGCATGGTGACTCACGCCTTTAATCCCAGCACTCGGGAGGCAGAGGTAGGAGGATTGCCGTGAGTTCAAGGCCAGCCTGAGACTACATAGTGAATTCCAGGTCAGCCTGGGCTAAAGCGAGACCCTACCTTGAAAAAAACCAAAAAAGAAAAAAAGAAAGAAAGAAAGAAATATAGGAGGTGGGTGTGTGGTGGTGCACACCTGTCATTTCAGCACTCAGGAAGCAGAGGCGGGAAGATCACCACGGACAACATAGCCATTTCCAGGACACTGGGGGTGACCTAGTGAGAGCTTGTCTCAAAGCATAACCACGAACCAAAACAGAAAACCAGCTGGAGTTAGGAGGGATTGGAAAGAAAGAAAAAAACATGATGACCGTAGAAAAGGCAACAGAAGTAGAAAATATGAGGCAGACAATAAATCAGCGATGGAGAGGCCGTCAGCTCGGACCCTTCCTATGACGTGTGATGGAAATCTCAAGAGGAAACAGAGGAAGAGGTGATGAGGTCAGAGGTACAGAGGCAGCAAGCACATAACCGGGATCTTTTTTTTCATTTGGACTGGTTTTATGTTTTTGATACAGTCTTGCTACATAGCCTAGGCTACCTTAAAACTGTCTATGTAGCCCAGGCTAGCACCCAATTTGTAATTCTCTTGTTACAGTCTCTCAAGAGCTAGGATAACAGGCATATGCCACCATACCTATCATGGGATTCTTATTTTTAGTATTTTGTTTATCTATTTATCATTTATTTACTTAATTGCACATTTAATTGCACGTGTGTGAGGGAGGGAGGGAGGGAGAGAGAGAGAGGGAGTTCCGAGGGAACACCAAGGGATGGGCATGGCGAAGTTGTGCAAGATCATAGGGGGCATTTCTCACTGACTGTCTACCTGTGTGAACCCCTCACACAGTGCTAGGACCTCCAGTAAGAGCTGCATGTGCAGATTGGAAAGGTCATTGCATCCGGGGAAAGAACTAGAGACAGGTATTGCTATGGGAGAGTCAAGCAAAGGTGCCTCCAGGAAGAGAGTGGGCGCTGCGGGCCCCCAAAGTGTGGGTGCTGAGCGCTTGGTCTCCAGCGCAGTTCAGAAAGAAATAGGGCTTGGGGGAGGTGACTGGATCATGACCTCTGACCTCACCGATGGATGAATCCATGGATGAGCTCATAGCCAAAGGGACTGTTGGAAGAAGTGGTCATTGGGAGAATGCCCTTAAAGGGTGTTTTGTCCCTGGGCCCTGCCTCCACGACCCTCCTCCCTCTGCTTCCAGGCAGCCATGGTGAGCAGTTCTGATCCCCTCAGGTCCCCTGCTATGCCCATAGCCAAGTGACCACTACACAAACCTCTGCAACTGACCTGACACCAACCTTTCCTCCTCTTAAGTTGGTTAGCTCGAGTATTTTATCACAGCAACAGAAAGCTGGCTGACAGTTTACCTGTAGGTGAGTTTAGACTGTGTCCTATGGAGTCAGTAGAAGGAGCTGTGATGGTGTGGTTTGGGGAAATGCTGAGGTATTTACCACTGGAAGGGACATCCCTGTCTGCCGGGCATTTAAAGAAAGTGCAGGTATCAGTACCAAAACCAGTCCAAAAGCATGAGTGTAAAGAACCAGTGTAAATATTGTCAGACTGAATAACATAAATATTCATTTTTAAAATATTTTATTTATTCATTTTCAAGCAGAGAGATATAGAGAGAGCAAGAGAGAGAGAGAGAGAGAGAGAGAGAGAGAGAGAGAGAGAGAGAGAGAGAGAGAGAGAGAGTGCCAGGACCACCACCTTGTGGGTCTGGCTTATGTGGGGGCCTTAGGCACTGGAGGCAAGTGCCTTAACCACTGAGCAATTTCTCCAGCCCCAAATATTCATTTTTTTAAAAGCCTGGTTCTTTTTCTTCATTTTTATTTATTTGTGGGAGGGGCATACTCCACACGCCCATGCCACTTTTGCATCCAACATACAAGAAGAAAATTGAAGCCACTAGATCCAGAAAGGTTGAGTGACAATCCAGGAGGTAAAGAATGGCTCAGTTTTGGTTAAGCGTGCTTCCTGCACGAGATGAGGGCCAAGGGAGCCTGAAAATGCCCAAGTTCAAATCTCCAAGTTCCATGTTAACTGCTGGGTGCGGCCATTCACATCTGTAAGTCTAGAAAGGGGAGCAGAAACCAGGGAAACATCATGGCTCATGAAAAAAATTAAAACTTCAGGGGCTTGGGGCATAGCTCAGCTGGAAAAGCGGTCACCTCGGATGGGTGAAGCCCTGGGTTCACAGCCCAGAGTCACAGACACTGGGCATGGCCTCTTGTCATCCAGGCCCTTGAGAGGTGGAGTAGAAAGATCCGAAGTTCAAGGTTATCCTCAGTTACATAATGAAGTGGAGGCCAGTCTAGGATAGTAGATGTCTTCTCAATGACAATGGGCAGCTCCGTTGGTGAGGTGTTGGGCCTTGCTTGAGAGTCTGACTTCAACCCCCAGAAGCCATGCGAATGAGCCGGGTATGGTGGTTTGCACTTGTAATGCCAGCGCTGGGAGGGTAGAGACGGGGGTGGGGGGATCCCTTGAGGCACACTGACCAGCCAGTCAGGCCTAACTGGCAAATTTCAGGACAATGAGGATCTATCTCAAAAAAAAAAAAAATTGATAGTGGATAGCAAGTGCCTAATGACAAGAGGTTGTCCACTGGTTTACACATACACACACACACACACACACACACACACACACACACACACACACACACAAATTCTTTATAGGCAGGACTGGAGAGATGCCTCAATGGTTAAGGCGTTTGCTTGCAAAGCCTGAAGGCCCAGGTTCAATTCCCCAGTACTCATATAAAGCCAGACGCATGAAGTGGCACGTGCATGTGGAGTTCATTTGCAGTGGCAGGAGGCCCTGACATGCCACCCTCTCTCTCTCTGTCTCTCAAGTAGATGAATAAATATTTTTTTAAAATTAAAGGCAAAAAGCTCATGATGTGTGGGCAGAAAGGCATTTGTATTGATAAAGGGTAAAAGTCACAGTGAAAATGGGATTCCCATGATCCTTTGTGTCCTATGCAACACTGTATCCAAGTAAGGCGAGAATAACTTGGATACACTTCAAGAACAAATGAGAATCCACAATAGGAGACTTTGATACACATCTGTCTTTGACATATTTAAACAGTAATCTCCCATTTGTATAGAAATGGAATGCACTTAATAAGGTGGATTTAACCATTGAACTTTGTAGCCTACAAATAAAGGCCACTCATTCCTTTGCCAGGGCCCATCAAACATTTATGAAAATTGATCATGTATTAAACCCTAAAGAAAAAATTCAATAGCCCTCCAAAGCAGATCCAGCCAGAGCTTCTTCCTTTGACCACAGTGCGATTAAGTTAGAAATTATTAACAAAAATTTAAATTAAAAAGCCAGCCACTCGAAAATTAAAAACCACTTTGGAAAAGAACTGTAAATATAACCTACATGGCAAAGTATTTAAAAGAAGTAATGCTTCAAAATACCGCCTATGAAAACACACAGGAAAGCGGTTAAAATATTCTAAGGAGGAAAATTGTGCATCAGTGGGGTGGTTTGATCCAGGTGTCCCCCAGAAACTTATGTATTCTGAATGCTCGATCCCCAGCTGTGGCAGTTTGGGAATTGGAACCTCGCTGGAGGTGTGTTGTTGGGAGCAGGTTTATGGGGTTAGAGCTCGCTTCCCCTTTGTCAGTGTTTGGCACTCTCTCCTGATGCTGTTGTCCTGCTGGCCAGGAGGTGATGTCCACCCTCTTCTCATGCCATCATGGAGCTTGCCCTTGAGTCTGTCAGCCAAAATAAACCCTTTCCTCTACACATTGCTTTTGGTTGGTGCTTTGTGCCAGCAACAGAATTTTGTGTGTAAGAAAGGATGAAAGTCAGGAAGGTTCAGCTGATGACAGTGAGAAAAAGGAAGCAGAAATGCATAAACACAAAGGAAGAATGTAAGAAACGAGAAAAGAAAAAGAAGAAAAGCAGGCCATGATGCTATGAGTTAGTTTTTTTGAAAGTATAATGAGTCATGCTTAAATGGATGATCCATGAAAGACAGGAATCTGTGGACATTTTGTGTGTGTGTGTGTGTGTGTGTGTGTGGTATATGTGTGTGATGTGCACACATGTGTGCATACAGAGGCCAGAGTGTCCCCTCCATCCTCATTCACATTTCCTTGAGACAGAGTCTCTTCTCTGAACCCAGAGCTGGAACGTTCATAAGCAGTGAGTCTCAGCTCTCTGCTCCCCACAGGGCTGGTCGCAGATGTGTGTGTGGCCACACCCAGCTGTTTTTACATGGGTGCTGGGGAATTTAACTCGGGTGGTCTCTGGCCCGCTTGCATGGTAAGCAGCCCTTCTTACTAGCTGAGCTGTCTCCCTGGCCCCTCCATGGACGTAATTATGGGAAATACATGTGGCTCAAGCCAGATCAACAACTGTGAGAAAACCAAAGCCACCATCAATTCAGAACAAGTTAAAATGGCAGGCAGGGAAGGGAGTGCATCCCAAAGAAGCAGTGTGTCTTCACACTTCTTTATTTTATTTTATTTTTTAAAATATTTTAGAGAGAGAGAGAGAGAGAGAGAGAGAGAGAGAGAGAGAGAGAGAGAGAGAGAAAGCCAGGGCCACCACCTTGTGGGTCTGGAGGGCCACCACCTTGTGGGTCTGGCTTATGTGGGTCCTGGGGAATTGAACCCCGGGCCTTAGGCACTGGGGGCAAATGCCTTAACCGCTGAGCCATCTCTCCAGCCCACTTCTTTATTTTTATTTTATTTTATTTTACTTTTTACTCTGTTGCCCAGACTGACCTTGAACTCATGGTGATCTTCCTACGTCAGCATCCCAAGTGCTAGGATTAAAGGTGTGGCTTTTTAAGATATTTTAATTTATTTATTGAAAAGAGAGAGAGAAAATGGGTGCATCAGGGCCTTTTGCTGCTGTAAACTCTCTCCAGACACGTGCACCACTTTCTGCATCTAGCTTTACATGGGTACTAGGGAATTGAACTTGGGCCAGCAGGCTTTGCAAGCAAGCACCTTTAACCAGCTTGTATCCAGACATTTCTATGGGCAAGTGTTTCAACTTGTTTCAGGACACTGAGAAGGTGAAAAGGTCCCCAGCTGTGTTGAGACTCTGGTGTAGTCAAGCCAGGTTTGTCTCAGAAGCAAACACCGGGCTGGGGCTGGGGAAGTGACTCAGTTGGTAAAGTGCATACCTTGCTAGGATTTGAGGTCTGGGGAGGTTTTTGTTTGTTTGGTTTAGTTTGTTTTTAGAGGCAGGGCCTCTAGCCCAGACCGACCTGGAACTCACTCTGTAGTCCAGGCTGGCCTTGAACTCATGGCGACCCTACCTCAGCCTCCTGAGTGCTGGGATTATAGACCTGAGCTGTCACTCCCGGCAAGGACCTGAGTTTGATCCTCAGATCCAATGTCAAATGCCAGGCATGGTGGTGGGAGGAGGAGAAATGATGCCATCTGAATAGCAGAGAAACTAGTTGGAAAGAGGAAGGGATTCAATGGAGGGGAAGAGAGGGTGGTGGGAGGGGATCGTGATCATGGTACATTGCTTATATTTATGGAACTTGTCAATAAAAGCTAAAAACAACAATAAGAACACAGTATAACCCTAAAACGAAGAACTGGCAGATAGCAGACTTACAGACCAGCTTAGACCAGGAATAAGAGGAAAACCTAAGGAAGATACTAGCAGATGATCTGGTTAAAACTGTGGGTGTTCACCCCTGGGGAGCTCATCGAAGGGAGACTACTACAATTCAGAGAGCTCCCAGAACTAAAGAGGGGAGTAACACATAGCTGGACTCTGAACAGAAGTCATCCGGGGGGCTGGAGGGATGGCTCAGTGGTTAAGGCTTCTGCTTGCAAAGCCTCAAGGCCCAGGTTCGATTCCACAGCACCCATGCGCAGTCAGATGCACAAAGTGGCACATGCATCTGGAGTTTGTTTGCAGAGGTGGGAGTCCCTGGTGCACCTATTCTTTCTCTCTCTGATAAATAAAAATATCAAATGTGCCAGGGCCACTGCAAACGAACTCCAGATGCATGCTCCACTTTGTGCATCTGGCTTTATGTGGGTACTGGGGAACTGAACCTAGCCCAGCACACTTTGCAAACAAGCGCCTTAACCACTGAGCCATCTCCCTAGCCCTGTTTATCTTCCTTAGGGTAAGACACCCTGGCCGGTTTCCTTGCAGAGAATTAACCCAGGGCCTCAGGCATGCTGGGAAAGTGCCCCACCAATGAGTCACACTCCCAGTTTTCAAGCACTTTGTTTTGTTTTGTTTGTTGTTTGTTTATAGTTGTTATTGTTTTTCAAGGTAGAACTCACTCTGTAGTCCCAGGCTGGCCTCACCCTCACAGTGATCCTCCTACCTCTGCCCTCCTGAGGCCTGGGCCTAAAGGCGTGCGCCACCACACCTGGTTTAATGCACTTCTTAAATCTGAGAAGAGGGGCTGGAGAGATAATGGCTAGGTTCAGGCGTGAGGGCCTGAGGGAGCCCGAGACTGCCAGTTCAAATCCCCAGATCCCATGTAAAACAGCTGGGTGTGGCCACATGTGCCTGTATCCCCAGTCTGCAGGAAGAGCAGAAAGCCCAGAATCTTCAGAGCCCCGAAAGCTCTGGAAGCAATGAAAGGAGACTCTGGCTCAAAACAAAACCAGGCAGAAGAGAGATGTGCCAGGACACCTGCTGTTCTAATCCAGCCAGGACTGGTGACAGGCTCTGCTGTAGGTGAGTGTGTGGGGCCCACAAGAGCACCTGTGAATGTATACACACACACTAACTACGCAAACACAGTATACACACTACACACACACTACACACACAGTGTACACACTACACACACACAGTATACACGCTTCAAAAAAACACTTTAGAAAATTATTTTATTATTATTTTTTTTTTTTAGGTAGGGTCTTGCTCTAGCTCAGGCTGACCAGGAATTCACTCTGTAGTCTCAGGCTGGCCTCGAACTCACGGCGATCCTCCTACCTCTGCCTCGTAAGTGCTGGGATTAAAGCCGTGCACCACCACGCCAGGCTAAAAATAATACTTTTTTATTTATTGGAGAGAGAGAGAATGGGCGCACCAAGACCTCCTGCGGCTACACACTCCACATGCATGCGCCACCTTGTGCATCTGGCTTTATGTGAGTACTTGGGAATCAAACCCAGGTTGTCAGGCTTTGCAAGCAAGCACCTTTAACCACTGAGCCATCTGCATAGCCCTGCTTATTTGATAATCTTCCTTGCATTGTGCTGTTACCTGTCTCTTGTTTTCCTGTCACTCCGCCCACATTGGGCAAACCATTTCATCTTTCTCTTGTGTTTTGAGCTGTGAAAGCCCATGCAATGGGCCCTGCCTTGTAGGTGGGTCTGGGCCACGAAAGCGCCTTGTGGTCTGGGTCTACCATTCTCCCCTGGGAGATTAGTGGTTTGGTTGTTGCTGTTAGATTTCAGCCAGATTCTTCAGAAGGCACAGCGATATCAGCTCAGGCACTGAGGGTGCTCCAACCAGATGTCACCTCAAATAGGCCACACAGACATGAAAAGTCAGAAGGGAGAAGAGGCACTATTTATTCAGTGGTACTAAGGCTACTGTTCAGGCTTTGGGGCTGGGGGAGGAAGATGTCAGCTCCAACTTACTCTGTAACTAATATAAACTGCAGGCGAAACAAAAACTTAAACACAAAAGTAGTCCTATAACAGCTAGGGGATAAAAATGGGATGTGGAAGGCCTGTTGAATTATTCAAGAGAGGGCGAAACTCCTCTTGAAGTCCTGGTCACAAAATGTTTGAATGATGCACCCTGGAGAGCTAAGACCTACAAATAAGTACTGCTTAGGACCATCTGCAAAGACTGCTGAACTCTGTCCTCAGTCTGCAGAGAGCTGGTGATGGAGACTCAGTGTCCTCAGTCTACACAGTGCTGGTGATGGAGACTCAGTGTCCTCAGTCTGCAGAGTGCTGGTCATAAAGGTTTAGTGTGCTATGTACTCAGTGCTCAGGATGTATCTTCAGTCTGCATGTTTCCCTGTGTCCCGAAGAAGAGGATTAATACCTTAAAGAAATGGACAAAAGGAATGAACCACTAATTCAAGAGGTAAGAAAGGGGAATGGTCAGGAAGCCTATGCGAACAGGTCCCCTTCATAGTAAAAGGCCTTATACAGAAGGAGGACAAAGGAAAGTGGTGGGAGGGGGTTATGATCATGGTTTATTGTAGATGTGTAGGAAAATGCTTAACAAAAAAGACCCCATGTAAATGATACGGGTGTGATAAGGGGTGTGGGGAAGGGTTAGAATTAAGATGACCCCCAGTAAAAATCTCAATGCACCCCAAGTTCAAAGAATATCTGAGCTCTTGTCTATAAAGTTAAAGAATCAAAATCATAGACAACAAGATAGTAAGGAATAGTGGGAAACTTTATTATTTAAGGAAACATGGGGAGTTACAGAGTTCTCTCCAGCCAACAGTGTGGGTGAACATGTTTCAGAGAGTTTAACAGAATTTATATTATTTAGCTAAATAGATATAAACAGAAAAGATAACAGTGATCTCCCATCATGAGAAGGAGAGGTTCATGAGGGAAAAAGTCTGGAACCTGCCCCCATGCCACCCATTACTGGGGTTGGGGGGGAAGGCCTTACCTTTCTGAGGCCTGGATCAGCAGTCCCCTTTACTCCATTGCCACGTGGGGGAAGAGGCTGACTTCCTCTGGGGAAGTGAATTTAAGTTCTCCCCAGGTGAGTCAGAGAGACAGCTGATTGGTTCATATTTGACTAATCAGTTTTAGCACCTAGGTTGTAGCTCTAACTAGATACCTCCCACTCAAGGGGAGGGGGCTACCTCTGCAGAGAGGTCTGACCGTCACAAAATTGGTCAAAACATGTCAAAAAAGAACAAAGAGTGTGGGGTCCTGTGTCTGAGGCAGAGGGACTCTGCATGTCCTGAGGCTCAAGTCGCACTGAGCAGAGGGTAACCCCAAGAGCCTTTCTCGAGTCCACACAGCCCGTGCGTTCAACCTTATTTGGAAAAAGTATATTTCACCAATGACAGGTTTGTTTTTTTCAAATCCAAGGCTTCACACATGCTAAGCTGGCACAGTACCACTGAAGAACAGACCAGCTCTTTAAAAAAAAAAGTATTTACTTATTTATTTGTGAGGGGAGAGAGAGAGAGAGAGAGAGAGAGAGAGAGAGAGAGAGAGAGAGAGAGAGAGAGAGAGAGAGACTGGGCAGTCTTAGGCCTCCAGCCGCTGCAAATGAATTCCAGACACATGTGCCACTTCCTGCCTTTGGCTTCATGTGGGTCCTGAGGAATGGAACCCAGGCTGACAGTCTTTGCAAACAAGCTCCTCTAACCACTGAACCATCTTTCCAGCTCCCCACTTTTTTTTCAAGCTAGGGTCTCACTCTAGCCCAGGATGTCCTGGAATTCACTATGTAGTCTCAGGCTGGCCTCAAACTCATGGCAATCCTCCTATTTCTGCCTCCGAAGTGCTGGGTTTAAAGGCGAGACAGAATCCCATGTAACCAAGGCTGACTTTGAGGTCCTGATCTCTCTGTCTCCACCTCTCTGGTGCTGGGATTACAGGTGTGTCTCACTGTGTGACTTTTTCCTGGGAAGACACAAGCAAACATCTACCCATCACAAATAGGACACTGAAGCCCAGTTTGGGGAACCAGCGAGCTCATGGGGATCACTTAAGGAATGTGGGCAGGGGTGCCAGAGTTTGGCTGCATCATGATTCCTTTCCCCAGATACACAACCTTTGGGAACAGTCTTGTGAATCTTGTAAATTTCAGGAGCTTTCTAAAATCTTGGGAGATTTAATTCCTGAGTCTTAACCCAACTTTCTCCAGGAGGGAATGTTTCAATTCAGAGGAAATAGCAACAGCCTGGTTCTCCCAGCATCCCCTCCTTTTTTTTTTTTTTTTTTTTTTTTTTTTTTGGCAAGGAGAGAGGAGAGAGAGAGAGAGAGAGAATTGGAGTGTCAGGGCCTGCAGCCCCTATAAACAAACTCCAGATGCATGTGCCACTTTGTGCATCTGGCTTACGTGGGTTCTGGGGAATCAAACCCAGGTCATTAGGCTTTGCAGCCAAGTGCCTTAACCACTGAGCCTTATCTCCAGCCCTCCCAGCCATTTTTTTATACATTTGATATAGAGAGAAGGGAGGGATAGATACCTCACTAAGTTCCTGAAGCTGGCCTTGATGAACTCACTCTGCAGCCCAGGATAGACTTGAACTTGCACTCTTCCTGCCTCAGCCTCCCAAGGCCTAGAATAACAATCCTGGGACACCACACTGGGCTGAATTGAGGTTTGAGGTTTTGTTTGTGACCATCTATCACTCTGGGCCTGAAATCTGATGACAAGTGTCCTTATAAGAGACACTAGAAAGACAAAGGAAAGATCCTGTGACCTCAGAGGCCGAGATAAAGATGGCCACAACTCAGGGACCATGCTGGAAAGAGCAAGGAAGTGTCGTCCCCTGAGGCTTCAGAACCACAGGTCACCCTGACCTGAACTTGATCTTGGGGACTTGCAGCCTGCAGAACTGAGAATAAATTCCTGCTGTTTTAAGCCACGCCACTGTGTTCATCTGTGGAAACCAGGACAAGTGTCATGAGAATATTTCTGAACAGGAACTTGGCAGCACAGGCTCTAACACACGCATCCTTTCCTTCTAGAAATTTCTCCGGATGAATAACTGAGGATTTGTCAAAATTTTCTTGGCAAGGACGCTCAGTGCAGCCTATATGGTAACCCATTTGAGCCAGGAAAGCCTAGCTATATACAATAAAGACACTCCCCATGGAAGGGTCCTCTGCTGCTTCCCATGGAAGGCTGGCGCCCACTGGGTGAGGTTAGCATGGGGAGATCACGGGGTGCAAGCCACCTGGCCAAGGTGACACAGCCCTGGGGTAGCCCAGACTTGATGCTGTCTTAGCTATGCAGGGGACACCTCATGGTATAGCAGCCAGCAGATATCACAATGTAGCCTGGAGGGTGTGGTGGCATAGCTCTGGGAGAGAGAGAGAGAGAGAGAGAGAGAGAGAGAGAGAGAGAGAGAGAGAGAGAGAGAGAGAGAGAGAGAGAGAGAGAGAGAGAGAGAGCTGAGCACGTCCCATTTTGCAAAAATAAAAAGCAGTTGGCTGTGCTGAGAAACAAGGCTGCAAGGATTTACTGAGCAGTCAGCAGGGAGGCGGCCGTGGATGGAGGGCGTCTATCTGCCATCCTCAACGCATACGGCTTTTGTAACCAGAACAAAACAGCCGAACGACCCCAGATGGAGCTCGTGGCCTCATGGCTGGTTCTGGGCGGTGGGAGAGGCACCCCTCCGACCCCTCTGCGCACATCGATTTTCCCGCCCTTCAGAGACGCATCTCTGGATCGATGCTCAGAGCCCCACCCAGCCCAGCTTGGCGCTGCCCAGCCCAGAACCCAGGGAGACCCCAGGGGAAGCTGTCTGCCCTGCTCTGATGGGGTGCACATACACGGGTGGCAGGTGTCCTGGGCAGCGGTGCAAGGCAGTGGGGGGGAGTGGGGTGTCCTTTGGGGGTGGAAGGGTGTTTGTGGGGCTTTTCTGGGCGCTGGTCTTGAGGCAGGTACAGTGGCACCTGTGGGCTGGTGAGGGGGCTTTGTTGGCACGTGCTGGACACAGCCTCCCTCCCTGGGCCTGGCCTTCTTTGTGAAGCACCTGGTCACTCTGTGGCCCCCAGATGGGGAAACTGAGAACGGTCTGTGGCCATTCTGCATGCAGGGGTGTGGGGCCTGGTGGCCCAAGGGGTGCAAATGTCACAGAAGACAGGGGTCCCTAGCCAGTCCCAGGAGCGGATTTTACAGGGTCAGGGTGGTGGGCTGCTGGGAGGTGGAGGCGACTGAGAGGCCTTGTCTGCAGGCTCCTTCCCCTTCTCTTCCCTCTCTGCCTCCTTCTTTTCTTCCTTTTTCCTTTTCCCTCCCCTCATTCCCCCTCTTTAAAAATATTTATTTAATTGCAGAAAGAAGAGAGAGAGAGAGAGAGAAACTGGGTGTGCCAGGGCCTCTAGCATGCACCACTTGGTGCATCTGGCTTTACATAGGTACCGTGGAATCGAACCCAGGTCGTTAGGCACCTGAGCCAGCTCTCCAGCCCCCCTCGTTTCTCTTCTAGTCCAACCCTCCCTCCTTTTTCTTGTCTTCCTCTCCCTCCTTCCCTCCTTCCCCTTCATCTCCTCCGTCCCTCACTGTGCTCCTCCGCTTCCTCCTCCCTTTCTCATGCTCACCCTCCTCCCCTGACTCTGTCCTGTCTGTCTCCCTCAGTAGAGGATGTCACTTTGGCTTCTTGTTCCTCAGGTTGCCGTGACACCTGCATGTGTGCACCTAGCCTGGGCCCACAGGGGACACGCAGCCACATGCTGGAATTTGCCCTAAAGCCACTGAAAAGACAGCTTTCTTTTGACATCTCTGTTTTCCCTCCCCCACCTTCTTCTCTTTCACATTCTGGATTTTTTTGTTTGTTTGTTTGTCTGTTTTTGTTTTTGTTTTTTGGGGGGGGTTCGAGGTAGGGTCTCGCTCTAGCCCAGGCTGACCTGGAATTCACTGGGTAGTTTCAGGCTGGTCTCAAACTCACAGCGATCCTCCTGCCTCTGCCTCCTGAGTTCTGCCACCACGCCCTGCTCCATTCTGGGTCTTTAAAACAACTGTGTGTCCATCCTGAAGCTGCTCCTCGTCTGGAACCTGCACCCCTCACCCACCACACCCCAACCTGGTGCCAAGGCGGCAACAGAGGGATCCTTGGTCCCTGAGCAGGAAGCCACATCCTGTGCCGAAACCAGTAAAATGTGGGAGGGACCCAGGGGGTCTCCGTCTTCCCAGGCACCCATGCAGCCCTTGCAGAGCACTCTGTTCTGGCTCTGCTCTCCAAATGCCCCCTCTTCCTCACCTGCCCTCTCAGAGCTCCTCTTCTTGACTGTTAAGTGGGTTCATAATAGCATGCTGAGGGCTCCAGGGTGTACTTGGGTGGAGCTGGGCCCTCCCCTGACTCCTCCAGGACCCTTTTCTCTCCCACCACACTGAAGTCCCCGCAAGGCCTCTGACTGCCTCTGATTGGCCGTCTTCCTCTGTGTGATATGGGTTGGCACCTCCTTGATGAATGGGATCTACCAAGTAAATACAAGGACACTCCCCAAATAGCTGATGGGCTAGAACTTGTTGTGCACCCCCTGAAAGTGACATGTATGGGACAGGATCCTAAGCAGGCTGGGGGGGGCAGTTGTGTGGCTATGGCTATGAGTGATAAGACATGCTGCCCAAGTAAGGGAGGAGTTAGAACAGGAGACAGGCACCTGGATGCTGTCCTTGGCAGGGACACATGACAAATCGGAGGATGAGATGGACCTGTTGGCCTGTCGTCTCTTCCAGCCCGTGGGACACAAGGGAAAGAATGTACAAGTCCAAAGACTAGCAGGACCTGCAGGGAAATTTGGACAGTGAAGAGGAAGAGAACACAGTAGAAGATATCCCTCAGGTTGGCCCTGAAATGGGAGAAGAAGGGGAGATCCATGGTTCAGCATACACACAGGGGCCTTCGGAATGCCTGATGCAGAAGACATACCAAGAGTCTGAGCTGCTTGAATTGTGAAAGACTTAAATACTGGAAGAGCCGGAAATGGGGATGGGGGGGTCATTCTGAGTGCTACCAGAGCAGAGAAACTGAGTATGGATCTTAGCTATCCCTCCTGAATGAGGTGACACGAAGGAAACCAGTCCCTGACAGACTGGGTCATACCAGCCAATAGAATCATTTTGTTGTTGTCATTTGAGGTCCCCATAAATATCAGGAACCAGATGATGATCGAGAAAGGACAGATGTTATTGAGGGAACTCTGCATGAGAGAGGCAGTTTAATGCCTACTTTACCAGGCCAGATAGAACTGTGTTTTCAGGAAAGTTAAGAAATCTTGAGGATGAGGCTGGGAGCAGTGACACACATCTTTAATCCCAGCACTTGGGAGGCAGAGGTAGGAGGATCTCTGTGAGTTTGAGGCCACCCTGAGACTAGAGTGAATTCCAGGTCAGCCTGGGCTAGAGCGAGACTCTACCTTGAAAAAACAAAAAAAAATGGGGGGGGGGACTGGGGAGATGACTCAGGCTGTCACTCCCTCACCCCCACTGCCCCCCCATTCATATAAAACTGGATGCAAAGTGGCACATACATCTGTGATCTCAACATGACTATGACCATGGGAGGTGGAGCCAAAAGAATCTGAAAGATGGTAGGTCATGTAGTTGTCCAATGACAGTGCCCATTTGTTCATGCATTTGCAGTCTGGCAGTTTGCAGTGGCAAGAGACCTTGTCTCAAGAAGGTGGAGTACAGGCACTTCAAGGTTGTCATCTGACCTCTACACACAAGCCCATGCACACACACAAATAAACAAACAAATAAATTATTATTTTTTGGAAGACAGAGGTTGATTCAACGGGCCCTCAGGACTGGCATGGTAGCTCTGTGAACACCATGGCGTGGCATGCTCTTGACAAGATAGTGAAGCCATGGAGAGTCTGAATAACTTAGAGCAGCATGTGAGTCATTTTTGTAAAGTGCTAAAGCACTCAGGAGGGAATGAGAATAGGAGAGATGATAGAGCCTGCCCAGGTCACCCAGAAGCAGAAGTGGCAAGATTTGTGTTAAGTCAGAGTTCCTAGAGAAACTGACAGCCAAATGCCAGTTCCTATGTCATTGGAAAGATGTACTGCCTGAGCTCTGAAGGGGTGAAAGAAGGTGTGATGGTTAGGTTTTGTTGTCAACCTGACCTTTTTAGTCATCTTGGTGGGTCTCTGAGGATGTTCACAGGAAGGCAGCCTCTCAGTAGGGGGCAGGATGTAAGGAAGCTCAGGAGAGCTAGAAATGAACATCCTTTCCTGGGAGGGCAGTGCAGGAAGGAAATCCCAGAGACTCAGAATGGGTGCAAGACCTCCACCCTAAGGCTATAAAAGAGGAAGGAGATTTCTCTCCCTTAGCCAGCCTGCCAGTTTGCTGGTGTGTGTGTGTGTGTGTGTGTGTGTGTGTGTGTGTGTGTGTGTGTGTATGGTGCTGGTGATGGCTTCTCTCTCTGCTTGGACCTGTGAAAGGGGGCCAGCCTCTTTCACTGTTATGGAACTTTCCCTGGATCTGTAGCTTCAATAAATCCTTTGCTCCCATAACTGTGCCTGGTTTGGAGGGTCATCCCAGTGGCATGTGGCTGACTACAACAGATTTTAGTGCTCAGGTATCCTTCCAGAGTGTGCTGTCGAAATGTTCCCCTGAAGGAAAGTAGAGATTGCTGGCCTAGCCCAGAACCCTTTCAGTAGCCAGTGTGCCCGTGGCACCAGCCTCCAAACTGTTGGAACTGGGGACCCACCTTGGGCAGCAAGCTACAGCATGACCTTGCTCCCCCTCGGTCCCACCTTTCCAAAGCCGTGCAGGCTAGCCCCACTGGGGGTGGGTAGATACATGGAGCCTCCTAGGCCGATGGCTCGGAGAATAACCGTAGTGTGGAGAGTTAAATGAAGCATCCTCACCCCCATTCTTGCTGCTGTACCCAACGTTGCATCTAAAAAATCATTTATTTTTTTTTATTTTTGAGATAGGGAGGGTCCTGAGTAGCCCAGTTTGGTCTTGACCCTACTGTGTAGTTAAAGATGACCTTGAACTACTGGTCTTCCTGCCTCGGTGCTGGGATTACAGGCATCTACCACCACACCTGGATCCCAACATTGCTCCTTTGAGAAAACAGTTGCTGAGTGATGGGATCCTTTCATGTAGTACTGGACCTTGCTAAGATTTCTTTTTAAATATTTAATTGTCCAAGACCAACTGGCACTTAGAGCAGAGAGCGGTAGGCCTTGAAGTCCCTGCCCACTGTAGAAGGGTTTCATTATATAATGTCATCCCTTGAGTATGGTACCGATTTGGAAAAACACCTGAAGAAGCGTCAAAACAGCAGTTGAGAAGCTTAAAAAAAAAGAACCCTGTGTGAGCGGGAAAGGACACTCCTAGAAGGATTATTGAGTGAAAATCTCAGTGCCAGGGGTGGGCTGCCTCCCTATGTGTTGCTGGCCAGGGAGGCCCTGAGGCTCTACCATCCATAAAGGCTATTACCATTGCTATTGGTCACATGCCAGAACTAGGTGGTAAAGACACTCCATGCTTAGGTCACAGGCTATGACGAGATAAGGGACTAAGCTGGAAGCGTCCTTCCTGCTGGCTGGCTTTCATGTGCCAGAGCCACTGTGCAGGCTGCTGGAGAGGCCTTGTTGCCCATGGTCCTGTTTGGCTACGAACCCTGCATGTTACCCTACCAACATGCCAGGCAAGATGTGCCTACTGGTGTAACAGTACCAGCTATGGATGCAGCCAATCGCTCTCCGGTGAGATGTAAGGCCTGCTCCACAGTTGGTTCTGTAAACTAGGCCAAAGAATTGTAACTGGACCCTCCAGTGAAGCAACCATTATTGTGCTGAAGAAGCCATGGGCCTGGGCCTGTCATCGCTTTCCAAACATCAGTGTGTGTTTTTTTAAATAATAGTTTCCCTTTAAAATATTTTATTTATGAGAGAGAAAGAGAGAGAGAGAGAGAGAGAGAGAGAGAGAGAGAGAGAGAGAGAATGAGTTTGCCAGGGCCTCCAGCCACTGCAAACAAACTCTAGAGTCATATGCCACCTTGTGCATCTGGCTTTACATGGGTATGGGGAATCGAACTCATGTCCTTCTGCTTTATAGGCAAGCACCTTAACTGCTGCCAGACTCGATAATGTAGGAAAACCTTTTAAAAGATATTTTTATTTGCAAGCAGAGAGAAACAGAGAGAGAAAGTGAGAGATAGGGAGTCAGAGAGAATGGGCTTGTCAGCCCCCCCCCCCAGCCACTGGAAATGAACTCCAGATGCATTCGATCCTTTTGTGCATCTGGCCTTATGTAGGTACTGGGGAATAGAACTTGGGTCGTTAGTCTTTGCAGGCAAATGCCTTAACCACTGAGCCATGAGCCATCTCTCAAGCCCAAAACCCTTTTTTTTTTTTTTTTTGCAGTGGATGATGATGAGGTAGTGGTTACTACGCAGCTCATAACCAGTCAAGTTGCTGAGAATTGGTGACTATTACTGAGGCTTAGTGGTCTAACACTAGTCCATAAGAGGAAGAAAATCCGACATCTATATCACAGCCTGAAGAGACTGCAAAAGTCCTAAGAAGGGCTGAGTGTTGTGTGACTATTTTCTCTAAACTGAAACAGCCCCTCATGGGGGCAGGAGGGAGGCACATAGGACTCAGGAAGCTCACAAAGTTAGAAGATTCATGAGGCCTTCCCTGAGATCACCTGAGCAGTAAATAATTGCTGGGGGCTGGAGACTCTTCAGTGGAGCTGCCTGCAAGCTGTGCAGGCCTCCAGGGATTCAGCTTTTGTGAGTCATCACCCTGGGGGGAGGCTTCGTAATGATGCAGCTGCCCACACTCCTATAAGTAACCCCAATAAAGTCACTGGCTCACTAAGTCAGACCTGGGTGACATCATTTCTTTGGTTTGTCGTCTGGAGCAAACAGACATTGATTTATGTCTCCCCAAGAAAAGTACTCAACACATTACAAGAAAACCATTTCGTTGTGTACTAACCAAAATAAAAAAGTGGGTTTCTTTTTTGGGGAGGGTTAAAGGTAGGGTCTCTCTAGCCCAAGCTGACCTTATGTAGTCTCAGGCTGGCCTCAAACTCATGGTGATCCTCCTGCCTCTGCCTCCCAAGTGCTGGGTTTAAAGGCATGTGCCACCATGCCTGGCTGTCAACAAAAAAAATTATAATACAAAAAGGGGGATGGCTCAGCGATTCAAAGGCACTTGCTTGCAAAGCCTAATGGCTCAGATTTGACTCCTCAGCACCCATATAAAGCCCCATGTACAAAGTGGAGCATCTGGAGTTCATTTGCAGTGACAAGAGGCCCTGGCCCAGCCATTCTCTCTCTCTCTCTCTCTCTCTCTCTCTCTCTCTCTCTCTCTCTCTCTCTCTTTCTCTCTCTCTCTCTCTTTCTCTCTTTCTCTCTCTCTTTCCATGCGAAGAAAGAAAGGGAGAGAGAGAAGGAGAGAGGGAGGGAGAGAGGAAGGGAGGGAGGGAGAAAAGAAAAAAGAAAAGCCATCTTACTCTACACACACTCACTAAATGCAATCGTCTATTTCTGACAGAGTCGCTCATTCAGTTCTTGAGCTCAGGGCTAATTCGTCTGCTCTAGGAACGCTGCCATTGACCTCCCACCGCCCACTGTAAAACAACTAAATAAAACCTGTTCATTGGAAAATGGAACTCCCCTCACCGGAAGACCCGCAAAACAGCCACTGCCCATGGCGTGGTGACTTCTAGGCTCTGTCTGAATTCTCAGTGACTACCCTGCATAGGAAGTATGGACTCCTGTAATAGAACAATGGAGAAGCTGGGGGAGGCCTCAGGCACGTTGCTGCATATTGCTTCTGAGGCTCTCGCTTGACTTCTCTGCGATTCTTTCCCCATCCTCCCCACCCCCATATGGTGTCAGATGGATGGGCCTGCTCAGGGTGGCAGAAATGGCTGCTGTGTCCCGGGACTCCTCTCCCCACACTACACCATACCAGGAGTCAGAAATGGCTTGTTTTGGAGAGCAGAGGAAGAGAGAAGGAAGCTGCATTTCAGACATCTTGTACAGAGAGGTTTAGAGAGGTCTTCTGGGGGTGGGGGGGGGGGGTGGGGGGTGGGGGCAGGGCCTGGACCATGTGGAAAGATGGCCTAGAAGTCCCTTATGTCTCCCTGTGCGTGTGTGACATCATGGAGGAGGCCAAGGCAGAGACTTCTGGCCAGGCAGGACCCCAGGTGGCACGGGCCGACAAGCAAGCCCCACCTGGACCCTCAGCTTCAAGAGGAGCTTTAAGAGAGGCAGGGCTCCTGCACACAGCGCAGGACTTGGCACACCACTGCTGCTGGTGACCTTCTGTTAGGACCATGGCAGCAGAGCCTGATGGGAGTCATGTCTCCAGCCCCTGGGCAGAGAGAATCCTCTCCTCCTTTCTGAGCTCAGGCCCAGCCAGCCTGTGGGGAGAGGGAGTCTCCCACACATCCCCCTGCGTGTCTGAGAGAGGGAGCCGCCTCCCATCCATCTCAGCCTGGCAGTGCGTCTGGCTACCCCACCATCTCTCTTCCTCTCTGGCAGACAAGCCATTAAAGCCCCAGACCCCCAAAGCACCCGCCTGCAGACTCAGCACTAAGTGCATTTGCACCCATTAGCCAGAAGCCCCCAGCAGCCCACCCCCATCCTGCTCTCTGGGGAGGGACTGTTGCTCAAAGCCTCACCCACGGGCAGAATAGAACCCCAGAAGAACACCCAAGGGTTGCAGGCCCATATGGACAGGCAAGTAGGCTGGTCACTGAACAAAGATACTGCAAATGGAGGTGCACTCCAGCCGGCTCCCACAAGTCGAGGTCCTCGTGGGAAATGACACACTTCTCACCATCCAGTCTCTGGGCTCTCCACTGTCTGCCTGGGAGGGGATGCATGCGGGCATGTGTTTGCAGAAGCCAGAGGACAATCTCAGCTCATCCTTATCTCCTTTGAGACAAGGTCTCTCATTGGCCAGAGGTTCATCATGGAGGCTAGCCAGACTGACTGTCCAGTGAACTCTAGGGATCCTTCTGTCTCTAACGCCTCAACACTAGGATCATAAGCATATGCCACCATATACATAAGGCTTTTCTTTCCTTTTTCTTGATGCAGGCTCTCACACTAGTCCAGGTTGACCTGAAATTCACATTGTAGCCAAGGCCATCCTCCTACCTCAGCCTCTGCAGTGCTGGGTTCTCTCCCAGCTTGTTACCTGTGGCATTTTCACATGAGTTTAGGGGATCTAAACTCAGGGCCTGGGCAGAGAGATTCCTCGGAAGGGAAACACTTTACCCAATGATCCACTTTACCAGCCCAATGAGTACTTTTTAAAAAAAAATATTCATTTTTCAAGCAGAGAGAGAGAGTGAGAGAGAGAGAGAGACAGAGAGAGAGAGAGAGAGAGAGAGAGAGAGAGAGAGAGAGAGCACCAGGCCACCACCTTGTGGGTCTGGCTTATGTGGATCCTGGGGAATTGAAATGGGGGCCTTAGGCACTGCAGTAAAGTGCCTTAACCACTGAGCCATCTCCCCAGCCCCCAATGAATACTTTTTGTATCCCCCAAAATGATGTCGAGGGCTGGGGAGATGGCTTGGTGGTTGAAGGTGCTTGCTTGCAAAGCCTGCCAAGCCTTTTTCAGTTCTCCAGTTCCCACATAAAGCCAGATACACAAAGTGTCCCATGCATCTGGAGCTCATTTGCAGCAGCAAGAGGCCCAGGCACACCAATTTTTTCTCTCAAATAAATAAAATACTTGTAAAAAATTGTATCAGAGCAATTGGAGATGCCATTTTTTTTAAAAACAAGATGCCCCAAGTTTTATACAAAAACTAATTTTCAGTGCATCATAGATTAGAATCATGATGGAAAGGCAAACAGAACAGCAGCCAAGTCCGTAAGTGAGCGTCAGCCTGGCTGCACCAAGCCCGTCAACTCCAGGGAGTCAGGGAGAACCTTCTGGGGGGTTGGGGCCCTGAGCTGTGCACAGCCAGGATGGGAGGAGGAGGAACCTTCTCCACAGTAGGTTTTCTTTGCACCTTTCACTGAATCCTTCAATTAATCAGTAAGCTTTTGAAAGGTGTAGTTTTCTGCCCACTCTAGTAAGGACACGGAGCTCAGAGCCCGACACGTGATAAAGGGGGAACAGGATTGGAACCCAGGGTCTATGAGGGCAAGAGGAGGGCAAAGACCCTCAGGCCAAGCATTGCCAGCCATCAGGCTGTGGTCCCTTGAGCCTCTGAGGATTGTGGAGAGTTGGGGAGGGAAGAGGTGAGAGATTCCATTCTGTCACTTGTTTTGTGACCCCCCCACCAGTTGACAATTGTTCCTAGATCTCCCCAAGCCCATCCCAAGGGTGGGACCACAGCTCTCTCCCTCAGCTAAGGGTGGACCACAGCTTTCTCCCCCTCAACCCCTACGTCCTCAGTCTAGTTCCAGATAGTCCCAAAGCCATCGTGTGGCAGCATAGCTTTCTAAAGCTATATGGGCCTTCTAGAACCTTCTAGATGATCTTGGATGTGCATCTACACCAGCAGCATCACAAAGATTGAAAGCATTCTGAGGGCTGAGGGATTCATCTTTTAGATTTAACATGTAGATCAGGCTGGCCTCAAACTCGTGGTCATCCTCCTACCTCAGCCTCCCATGGGCTGGGATCACAGGGGTGGTCCACCACACTAGGCTCAGGGCTGACTTTTATGCCCCTCTGAGTGGTGCTTGTGGGGCATAGGGGAGTGTGTCAGGCACGCAGCAGGGGCTCCAGCATGGCAGCTGCTGTTGTCAAGTTATTGCTTTTTTATTTGGAAGATTCTGGAAACAGGTACCATTGGATCTAAGGTGGGACAGCTCAAGAACCTCATGCTGGAAAGGCCACACCTATCTGGCACTTCTCCCTGCCCTGCCCAGGCTCTGGTCACCTGACCTGGGTGGAGCAGACAATAGCAGTGCCCTGTTTAGGATTCATGTCCTTTCACAACGTAGAGTTGACCTTGAATGTGACCTGCAGGGCTCCAGACTTTGGGTCAGGCAGAGGGGAACCAGACACTTCCTATGGAGCCTGTCCAGAGTACCTAACCTCTTCCCCAGACCCTGGTCACCTCCACAGGGGCCCCTCCAGTGGTCCATCATGTGGGAACCTGTTAAAAATAGAGCCCCTTGGAAGGATGGTCTCCTGGGTCCAGCACTGGGCCTAGGAATCTGCATCGCACGCATTCCCGGGCTTGGGAAACACAGACACCAGGGTGGGCCTGCTTAGACCTCAGCTCTTTTATTGCTGTTTTTTTTTTGAGGGAGGGTCTCGCTCTAGCCCAGGCTGACCCAGAATTCACTCGAATTCCAGGCTGGCCACCATGCCCAGCTCTAGAGCTCAGCTCTCTACCGCCTAGTCAACAGAAATCAGTAGTGCTGGGCTCAGCTGCCACACTCCTGCTGACGGCCCCCTTGTCCCAGCATCCTCAGGCACCAAGGAGACCTCTGTGCCTGTCACCTCCCCTGGAACTCTTCTCCAATTTGATCCCTGGGGAAACACCTTTTTATCTATCCCTCAAAACCCCACTTAAACTGGTGACGCATGCCTTTAATCCCAGCACTGTGGAGGCAGAGGTAGGAGGATCACCATGAGTTCAAGGTCACCCTGAGATGACAGAGTGACTTCCAGGTCATCCTGGGCTAGAGTGAGACCCTACCTCGAAAAACAAAACTAAAACAGAAACAAGCCGCTTAGATTCCAGAATCCCTGAGGGCTCCGTGGCACCCTCACCCCAGATGCATGCACCCAGCTTTGATAGAATTATTGTGGGTAATTTATCAAAAGGGTCTAAAGACCTGGCTCTGCCACCAGCACCTGCACTTACCAGGGGTCTGGACTTGGCTGAGACCTTGTCACTGCTGGTAAAATGAGGACTAGCAGGCAGTGTCCTCTTCGGGGGCTGCCTGAGGTTGAAATGAGAACTCCATGTGAAGGGCCTGGCTGGGCACAGGCCTGGTGACTGCTCTGAGAGGACATGGAGGGCGTCTCCTCCAGTCTCAGATCCCTAGGGCCCGGGGGGGGGGGGGGACTTCTCTCAAGAGGTTGGGCTTGCTGGTGTACCTCATCCCTGGAAAATGTCCCCACTGTGACCACCATCATTGGCTGGGATTTGGGAAAGGGCCACCATCTGGCACAGGAGATGCCAATAGGGAAGCACAGTGGGCCAGGGAAGAGGGACCTGGGTGCCCCTGAGCATGGTGGTGGTGGGGGGAGCCTGGTGCTGCCAGGGGACCTGCCCTAAGCCGTTCAGACCCCCAGCTCGGAAAAGGAGGAGGGCAAGGTGCCCAGGAGGCAGGAGGCCTGGCCCCAGCTGCACAGCTCAGCGAGGATCTGTTGATGTCTGAGCTGCTCTGAGAGGCGGAGGCAGCAGGGCCTGGGAGATGGTCTCCATGGCAACCGCTGCCACTCACTCCCCATCTCCTATGTAAATTAGTTACAATTTTATTAGTGTGCAGAATTTCAAGAGGCCGAATTCTGCCTTGGAAGGGAAAAGGATGGTGGGGGACAGAGCTCCTGCCAGGACTGCAGCTCCAAGATGGAGCCATGGAAAGGGAAGACCAGCCACATGCCAGCCGGCAGGGGTTGGGATCAGCCTGTTCCTGGAGAAGAAACAGATCCTTTCTCTATCTCTAGCCTCTGCAGCAGCTTGGAAGCCCCCTTCCCACCCCCCAGGTCACAGGAGTCATTAGCTGGTCCGTGGGTCACCAGGGGCCCAGATGCTTGCTGTCTCCTCCAGGGCAAGTCAAAGGGTCAAAGTTCACTAAGCATTGGGAACCAGCAGACAGGTGAGGGCTCCCAGGGGCTTGGGTTTCTGGACACAACCCAGCCCTCCCCCCTCCCAAGAGTCCAGCATGTGGCTTCTGTCCTATAGCCAGAGAAGGTGCGCCTGCTCTACCAGCGGTGGGCAGATGTGGGTTGGTGACACCAGAGTCATGGCTTCCTGGTTTTAAGGTTCTGAATTGTATACACATGTATGCACGCTTACAACAAGTTTTTTTTTTCCCCAAAGAGGAAAAAGAAAAAAAGGAGATAGATTTGTCTTTTTCCTAAGGCTGTTGTTAAAATTAGTTGTGCCCCCAAAGCCACATCCCTCTGTGTGTCCCTCCCTGTAGAAGGAGCTCCAGAGAACTCAGAGCCCCAGGGAGACCCTGGCAGCATCCACACCAGAACCAGGGAGGCACCCCAGGTGTGGGTCCACAGACTAAGCTTGGGAGAGGTCTCCTGGCTGAGGTGACAGCCCAGAGAAGGCTTGGATGCTGGAAAGGCCTCCCTGGGGAGGGGACACTGTTGGCAGGTTGATGGCAGGAAGGGTGGATGGAGGATGGCTGGGCATAGCAGTTAACCTTCTCATTGCTGTAACAAAACACTTGACCAAAAACAGCTTCTGGGAGGAGAGGGTTTATTTCAGCTTACAGTTTCCAGGGGAAGCTTCATCCTGGTGGGGAAAACATGGGGCAGTGGTTTGATCCACGTGCTCCCAAAACTTAATGCATTCTGGATGCTCCATCCCCAGCGGAAGGGAGTTTTGGAATTGCAACCTTGTTGGAGCTGTGTTGTTGGGGACGAGCTTATGGGGGTGATACCCAGCTTCCCCTTGCCAGTGTTTGGCACACCTTTCTGCTGCTGTTTGCAGTGCTGTGACAGAGGTGATGTCCACCCCTCTGCTCATGCCATGGTTTTCCCTGTCATCACAGAGCTTCCCTTCGAGTCCAAGATACACCCCTTCCTTCCAAAGCAGCTTTTGGTCGGGTTCTTTGTGCAGCAAAGAAAAGCTGACTGTAACACATGGCAGGAGCAGAACAGCACGTCACATCTTGTCACCTCAGCAGAGGAACAAAGACTACCAGTAAGCTAGCTCTCAACACCCAGTAGTAAACCTCAAGGCTTGCCCCTAGGGGCACATCTCCTCCAGCAAGGCTCCACCTCTCAGAGGTCTCACAGCTTTCCCAAGTATTAAAAACACAGGAGCTAGGCTGGAGAGATGGGTCAGCGGTTAGGGTGCTTGCCTCCAGTGCCTAAGGACCCAGGTTCAATTCCAGAGTACCCACATAAGCCAAATGCACAAAGTGGCGCATGCATCTGGAGTTCGTTCACAGTGTCTCTGCTTGCAAATAATAAAATATGTATATATTTAAAAACACTTGAGCCTATGGTGGACATTTCCCATTCAAACCACCACCCTGGGAGATGGTGGGGAGAAGGATGGAATATGGGTGGATGATGGCCAACGTAAAGGGTAGACAAAGAAAGATACAGGGCATGAGGGCAGAAAAGAGACTGGACAGAATGGATCTGGGGTGAACAGGAACATGAGGGGAATGGTTGAGAGATGGTTCTACATGGAGATTAGGCCCATTTGCTGCTGGCTGCTGGTCTCAAATCCCCACCGTAGTGTTGATTCCTTGTTAGATCACGCCTGCTCTCCTGGGTGGAGGATGGGCAGCTTAGGGCTTCTTAGAAGGATGTGAAAGCATCTGAACACAGTAAGGGCTTAATAAACGTCCAGTCACAGGGCCACACAGTGAGTACTGGCTCTGCTCTGCCCCTCGGTTTCTGGGTCAGCTGGGCAGAGTGGCCAGTTCTGACTCAGGGCCCTATGGTGGGGAAGGGGGAGGAGAGGAAGGAAATAGAATTACACTTGTACGTTTGGGGCTCAGGCTGGGAGGGGGAAGATGGCCCCCAAGGATGGAGTTGGCCGAGAGGGCTGAAAGATGAATTTGCCATTGGATTTGTCTCTGAAGATGCTGCAGGGACCCAGAAAGGCCACTTCTCAGAGTGGATGGGGCTGTCTGCAGAGGACACACCGCGAGGGCAAAGGGGGTGACCGAGGGGGAGGCCATGGAGAGAGCTTCTCAGTCTAGGAGGGGTCTGCCTCATACCCTCTCTAGACTTAAGTTCCAGGGGGCTGGCAGTTACCCAAAGGCGCTTCCTAGCTGAGGGTTCTGACTTGATCCCGACAGACTAGCCTCCTCCCACAGTGCCCTTGGTGGCTCATCTTTCCCAGCAGGAGGGAGTGTCTGAGGCCAGTCCTCTGCCATCTCAGACTCTGTGCCAGAGACGGAAGCACTGGGAACCAAGGATGTAGCCTTGTGTGCATGGAGGTGACAGCCTGGGGTGTGATGGTAGCCAGGAGGCCTGTGACCCTTGACCCCTGCCTTAGGTTGGACAGCCAGGCCCTTCCACTGCTCAGTGCTGATTCTAAGAGGGAGGAGGGCAGGGCTCACATTCCAGCACTCAGCCTCCATGGAGAGGCCTCGGTCCACTCTCCAGCCCACCATGTCTTGTGACCCGAGGGCTGAGCTTCCTAACAGGCAGGCGAGGATGGGACCGCCCACCCTGTTCCATAGTGTGTCTTACTAATTATGCCACACACCGGAAAACTTAATTAAATCGATGCTCGGTGTGTAATTTCAACTAGTTTGGAGGTCGGGGGAAATCAAACAAACAGCCACATGGCCCTGCCAGTCCATGTCACCTTAGCGGATCCTGAGGGCCCTGGTGCTGGTCTCGCCCTGTGGGCTGGGGAGGCCAGCACACTTACACACACACACACCAGCAGCCTGGACCCAGAGAGGTGGACATCACAGACCTGCCTTCACTGTCCCTCAGGGCAAGGGCACAGTGGAGGGACCATGATGTGGCCCTGTACCCAGTCCCTCCAGGTCTCTCCCTCCCCCTCTTGCTCTGCATAGGAGAGAGCCTCAACCTCTGCAGCAGCCACTGTCCCACACACCCCCCCCCAGGAGGAGAGGTTCCCCAGGAGGGCACAGGGGCAGAAAGCAAGGTTGCTGGGCAAGAAAGAGAAGGGGGCTTCCCAGACTATGAGGAACCCAAGTCCACAGTCCAGTGGTTGCCCCAACACCTCTTTGGGGACCACGGCAGAGGCAGAGTAGGACAGCCAGGGGAACTCAGCTGAGTGAGGTGCCAGCGAGAGCCCAAAGACACAGATAGGGGAAACTGAGGTCTGGACTGTTGAGTAGGTGGTCTCACTATCTGTAAACATCCCCTGTGGGTTTGAATAGAGGCTCAGCCATGATGGGACCCTGCCTGCGGAATTGTGACTCATGTGGAGAGACCCAAGGAGCACTGAACATCCGGGACAGTGGACAGGGGTGAGGGGGTGGGCGTTACATGAGGTGTCTCACTGAAGGCTGCCTTGCTTGTGACTCCACTAGAGATCAGAAGGCTGAAACACTGCAGCAAGGGACATCTGTGTTCCAGTGGCCAGGGCCTTGCCCTGCCACTCCCCAGCCCCCTGCCACTCCCCAGCCCCC